>JXSR01S021952.1:0-18525 GCA_000969725.1 Ophiothrix spiculata | reverse complement strand
CAAAATCAGAATTCACTTCAATATTTCAAAGTAGGAATAAATAAGGACAGATCGTTCAAATACAGTGGCGTAACAGATTGGCAGGAGAGGCAGCCTGCCCCACCCGAGGCTTGTCAGCAGGAAATTTTTGCCAACCTACCAGTAAAAGACAGTAAAATAAGAGTAAATGAGAAAAAGAAAAGGGTAAAATTGAAAATCTAATGGAGAAATTGAAATTTTTTTACTTGTCGGTTTCAAAATTGAGTACAATCTTATTTTGGTCTACAAAATATGAAATTTCTACCATGGAAAATGACATGTCATGAAAAATCAGGAAAAAATGACTTTACCCAACCTGAAATGTTTTCCTCTTACGCCACTGTTTAAATAGAATGCTTCCCTTCTAGATACAACACAACATTTTAAGGGCCGGTCAGACTATTGCAATAATGATAACTCAATTTCGATAAAATCAATATAATAATGCAATTGTCATCTTTAAACTGAGACTGTAATTATTTAATCATATGGAGAGCACGAGTCAGACTAGCCCTTTTCTACACTAAATACATTTAAATTTGTTTATGAACATATGCACTTTTATACATATTTTACAAGTAATACATCTTATATACATGGTTAAATAAATAATATATTTTCCCATATTATGGAAGCAAAATTTCACTCACAATTTTCGTTGCATTTAATTTGATTCTTTTAGTAAGATGCATAAGCCACAAAAGGCGTGGGTACAACACACTATAGTAAAGCAGACAATTACATTAGTCACTGTTTTTGTGATTTTTTCCATCATGTACATTTTTTTCAGAAGATTTGAGCTGCTACGTGTTTGTAACATTGTATTTGGAGACAGTGAGCTAAATAATGATAATGTATAATTCATTTATGTTTTTTCGTAATTGGTGAAGTGGGTAATACAAGATCCTAAAAGATTGTAGCTTTGCTGATCAGCTGGCTTTGGGACACCAGCATTACCATTTGACAGATGTACCACCTATGCCGATGGTTGGCAAAGTTCACAGATTTAGCCATTTTTTCTACTCTGCCGATTACTCTTTCGAAAATGTGACTGGAGCAAATTAAAGGATCTCAGATCTCCCAAAACTTCAGCGAGCTCTCTGAACTTGCTCAAAAAAATCTTGGCTGAAATCTCTTTCTATATGGGACCGAACTGAAATGCTCATTAATTGAATACAAAAAAAGCAACACTGACCTGACCAAGTCCATGCTGCCCTACTCAAGCAAAAGGAAGTACTGATCTACGTCCAATAATGACTTTTTCATAGTAATTATACTCATCATTGTACGGCAATATACTTCCTGTGGTCTTGGTACAGAAACGTGGACTTGGGTCAGTGTTGTATTCCTGTATTCAATTTAAGTATGTATCAAAAACATTCAGCGATGAATAATAGTCTTGTAATTATGCACAGAGTTGTCAAGACGGACACAAACTGAGGTCTGTTCGGTGTTGGAGCACAATTGCACAACTTTATGCGACCCGGCAGTTTTGATTTTTCAAGAGGCCACCTTAGACTTGATTATGCACCTCTATATAATTTCACAATATATAATGAACATTTTACAATAATCTAGAGGTGAATAATCAAGCCTATAGTGGCCATCTTGGAAAATTTAAGCTGTGGCCCGGTTGTGGTCAGCCGCACAAAGTTGTGGCCAAAATTCACCTCTACCAATTGAAACTGACAGATTTTGAATAAAACATTTCCTGAAAGATTGTTTGGTGCACAGACCGTAGATAGCGTCTAGGTTGTATGGTTAGGGTCACAAAGTAGCATATATTTCAGCGTTAATGTGGTATCTGATTTACAGTGATACAAAAATGATATAATACATGAACTTTATATACATAGAATGGTGTTTATTGCACAGATACAGGACACACACTTCACCACATACACACACTAGGACTGGCTAGTGTTTCACCTCAACATTGGACAAATGAGTTGTTTTTCATTCTGACATTGATAATTGGAAGTCAAAGTAATAAAGTAAGGAGTTACAAACATTTCCAGGCTTTGTTTTTTCAAAATCAAAATTCACTACAATTATTCAAAGCAACCTAGTGAAATGGATGAAAAGTATGCTCAAAACTCATTCTACACCATTTCAAAATGGAATCTATTTATACACAATCAGTTGTAAGGCTTTGTCGCAATTTTGATGTAGTGGAATCTTGATTTGTTTGAGGATATTTTTATTTTTGATAGAAAATAGTACAATTGAGCAGAAAATGACACAAAGGATTTTGCAATGTAACTGCACTAGAGTGCTTTTATATTTCTTAAATATTTCTTTATTTTTTGAGAAAAGGAGAAAATTACTTGTTTTTAGGGCAAAGTACCTTTCATGCTGCCCCTGCAACACTTCGACAGGTTTTGACCCGCTGGATTGGTCATGTGATAGATGACTCAATGATTGATTTCAAAACCATCCGGTGTGGTCTATCACATGACCAATCCAGTGGGTCAAAAGTGTGAAATGTAGTTTGCCCTAAAACAACTACTAATGGATGACTGAGAACATTCACTCAATTAATATTTTTGCTCTTAAAAAGGGATTTTTTTCTTAAAATTCAGTTGAAAGACACTTATATTGATAATACATCAAATAAAGGGACTACAACAAAGATTCACTCAGCTGCAAAAGATAAAGTTTGCAGACCTTTTCATTCTAATCTAATGAAATGTTTCATGCTATGGAGTAACAGCCTCAATTGACCAATCAAAAGTCAGAAGTTCAATCTGTGACATCAATACTTCTAGAAATAAATTTTACCACAACTCAAACAGGTCTGATTTGCAGAGAATCATGTTAAAATGCATATTACATTCTTCGCAATCAGGGATGATAATCATTTGCAAAATCTTCACAGCTCATAAACAGAAAGACAAATCAGAAATGGAAAAGTGTGCTATGTTGGAATTTATGAATAGCTAATTTAAAGGCTAAACAAAAATTAATTGGAAAACATAAACAGATATATAGATTGAGTGTTGCATTTACAAACAATGGGGCCCTGTACTCTGGATTTCGTATTTCCACTGTCCAATAAATTATTGTGTGGCATATAGCCCACTTGTTTTAGGAAAGAGTTAATTACAAGTTCAAAGATGATTCCAATCAATAGAATAGGAAAGTGTTTTGTTTAAAAGCTATCTTAAAATCGGGAGCTCTGTCCCACTGGGGTTTTCGTTCATAAACTTGTATTGTCAAGTTGTACTCTGCATATCAGACAGTATATTGTGATTTGTTTGACTCAACTAAATTCATTTGGTATAACTGACTGGTCATCAAGTGATTGAAATTTTGACCGACATGTACACATGGTCTGTATGTTAACACTATTTTTAGCATTTTCTGAACTTGTGTAGAGTAGGCCTAGTGTACAGGGTGTTTATTTTTAAGATAACCTTTAAACATGAATGCGGCATATTAACCAGAAAGTGACAAGGAATACAAGCAATATCCCAAACACTTATGACACATTAAAATGGGCATCATGAGGTATATAGTTTCACAAAAGTCACACATGATGATAAATGTTAAACAAGTTACCCTGATAATTTCCAGGGGATAATTTTCCTACATGATTTGACAAACTAAGTATTTACAAGCACTTGTTAAACTACAAAGTATTATAATAAAGTTATATAATTGATTGGATGTAATATATGAAGTGCATACAGTGAATGAACTGTTAAGATATTTGGCACATATTTTCAGCGTGCAAACGATTAACTCCCAAGCTTCAGATTATCGTTTCAAAAGACAAAACATGGAGTAAACAGCAAGATACAATGCAGTACATACTGGATCTTTACCAATTTTCCTCTTAATCATTTGGGGGGTCCTCATCTTTTTATGGACATACAGTATACAGGCAAGCATCTTACTAAATATAAAAACATTCCATTTATAAACATGTGGACCTGAGTGCAGATCCAGGTCCACAACATTGATTTTTTCCATGTCTTGGATCACATAAAAGATGAATTTTGGACACATTTTTCATCATAAATTAAGTTATCACTTTTGATACATTGCATTGATTTGGCCTTGTTAGCAAGACTGAGTATAGTTAAGAATTTCAGAAAAGAACCTTATTGAATTTAAACAAAAGATGGATAGTAAAAGTTTGAAAATTCAATTTATTCACATTTTGTGGATGTTTATTTTCAAAAATACTAAGTTACTAAGATGACACTATTCAAATATTTCTAGCTCTTGGTATTTCTAGATTAGATGGGTGTCTTCATGGAGCTGAATCACAGGAACTCAATCGCATCCAATCAATTCAGAATAAAGCTGCTAAGCTCATCTTCTTTGCTTCAAAATTTGATAGCCCGGCTCCATTACTTGACTTTTTGCATTGGCTCCCAATTCGTGAACGTATCTGTTTCAAACTCTGTGTCTATGTGTATAATACTATAAATGGTCAGGGTCCACAATACCTGTCTCACATGATAAAAATCAAAGGTATATGCCATCACACGGACCAATTGCTCGCTCATCTGCAGATCCAACTCATCTTGTCGTACCGTCTACCAAAAAATGTGTTGGGGACAAATCCTTTGCTGTCGCAGGGCCTTCTCTCTGGAACAGTATTCCATGTCATGTGCGTGAGTCTATCAACATCGATAGTTTCAAACAGGGTCTAAAGACTTATTTATATCCTCAGTAACTTTCATGCTTTTTCGTGTTTTGTATATTTTATGTGTATGCGCTATGATCTCATTGGAATTGGCGCTATATATATTTTGCTTGTTATGTTATGTTATGTTCATAGTATTGAAAGAGGAATGACAGAATTTGTCCGAAATGTTTTCAAAATGGGAGCAAATTATAGCAGATATGTCTACTGATCCAAACTGATACTTAGTTTATTGTTAGTGCAGTGGAATAATGTGATATGCCTTGATTTATACACTGACATGGAGATGTAATTTTTTTACATCATGGGATTTTCGATGCTGACGCTATCATGTTTCGTAACCCTTATGGTTCCACACATGGCATTCATAAAACGATGCAGTTTGCAGGCAAATTTGTGGTGGAGATAACTGATACTAATATATTTTATGTCCATGACATTGTATGAGGATATAGAGAAAAATGATCAATATAGGTTTAATTTTAACTAGCTACATTGAAGTCACTGACCTTCATCACAATGATTGATACATGAGAGCATTTTAACAACAAAAACATATCGTCATGGAGTGCAAGAAAGTCATATCTGCAATAGCTGCCATTTGTCATTAATTTGGATTGCACACTGCATAATCTCCAGTCTCGGGTCGGTGGCTATTGAAATGGATCTTCAGGTGATGGTGTCACCCGAAGAACCATTTCAAGAGCAACTGACATATGGCAGGGAAATTTTGAGGGATTTTCGCATCTAGTGACTAGGTGTTAAATAAATATAAACATAGAGCAGCCATTGTTGATATGACTTGCAATCACTGATGAAATCTCTCGTATAAAAATGCCTTGCTTAACCGAGAACATCATACTTATCTTATCATGAACACTTCCATTTTGTGCATTAAATAGGTACAGATATGCATGATCGTTATGACTGGTGCATTTTCTTTAGTGACAAGAACTTGGCATGCTCTCTCATCAGATTAGCAAGATAAGCCTTCAATTACAAAACTTTTTAAATGATCCTTGAATTATTAATGTTCATGCGTCAGCTTTGTCAGGTGATTTAAATTCTGACTTACGCGTATGCACGGACTGCGTAGAAGCTTGATTGTTTGAATATTCTGAACGCGATTTTAAGGAGCTTATTTAGAAGATAGACTTTATTGTTTGTTTGCACTCTGTGGCACGTGCATCGTATAGTGCAAATCCTTGAGAGCTTAGCATACCACACATGTATTAGCAAGTTTCATTTAAATAAACAACACATTAAAAAATAATCATATCATTTGATTTCTTTAACATTATATTCTAATCATCATGTATGAATTACATTAATATCTTACATGGTGCACATGAAATTTTACAAAAATAATTAGTCCATCCAGATAGACCTCGCAAACGAACGCGAAGCGTGAGCTCGCTTGTGAGGTCCATCTAGATGGATTAAAAATTATGTACATCATGCTGAAAGTGTAGAATCTTTACTGAGCGCTGGCTTCCATACTAGTTGAGAGCGGTGCATTATTTAAGTACAATTTCATAGCGTCAAGTAGGACATACTTATTAATATATGTGATCTGCTGCCAAAAAATCCGAACAAAGTCAGGAAAAATCATTCTTCTGATTTGTCCATATTGAAAATGTTGACATAACAAGCTTTAAAATGATATATCACTTGTTGACATTGTTCAAATATTTCCCAAGAAAATTCTGTTGCTTTCTACTGATTTTGGGCAAGTGTATTGGACTGTAACTCTATACAAGTTCTGGCGACTTTGTCCGGGTTTTGTTGGAGCAGGTCATATATAAATATTGATGCTTAGAGAATGAAAATGAAGTGTTATTAATCTGATTCATATACAACAATTATCACAATCTGTTTTGAATTTCAAAGAGTTTAGTTTCGTTTGTCGCATGATTGATAAATTCTACCAGTTAGAATCAAACTAAAATTCAAATGTATTATTGTTGTGTCATCAATTGTGATAACTCACCCCTACAAGGGGGACTTTGCGACAGAAAACTTTCAAGATACAGGTGAAAATTGGCCGGCAAAAAATAAAGAAAATAATAAGAATTTCTAGCAGATTTTCTGTTGTAAAATTTGATCGCCTTGATCCATTTCAACAAGTAAGGTGTCATTTTAAAGCTTAGAAAATGCCACAACAGATGAAATGAAAAAATTGAAATTGATAACATCTTCAAAGTCCCCCCTTTCGGGGTGAGCCATCACAATTGTTCTTTGTGAGTTTAAAGGTCCATTTGGCTTAATTACATCAAACATTAATAGGGTCATCTAATAAAGGCCTTGTATCCATAGGCTTTTCCCTTGTAGCATGCCTCCTTGTTTTGTGTTTCCAAATCCACACAGAGACAATGAACCTGTCGTATGCTTGTCAATAAGTAAAAACAAAGGTTTATTGTTTGTGTGGCTTCGTCACTGGATTAAAAATGTTCTAGGCCAAAAACAAAGGTGTGATACAGCTTCTAAACCATGACTATCTCTGGGGAGGGAACAGACCACTCCAAAAACTGGTCCTGAACAGACTCAGAAACTTTAAAAAGGGGTACCAGTGCTAATTTTGACCAATATGTGAAGTTGCTATAAGGCAATAGGCAAAGCAAAATTTCCTTGGACAATGTATACAATAATAAAGGGTGCAGTTCCATTCCAAACAATAGAGCCCTGTATGCTGGGTTGTTGTTTATACTATCTAATAAGTTTTATTTGGCTAACTGTCAAGTAATTAAATTGTTGTGGTAGTATGAAAGGATTGAAAATCCAGAAGCGGAGCTCAATGCCATATTGCTGTCACTCATGGAGCAGAGTTATTTTGGATATGAACGGAGATATCCAGATGGATCACGTAAATTTTCACTGGATGCATATACAGGATGTGTACTTTGCTTCTTGTGTAAATCAAGTCTACATTTCAAGCAGGGTCTATTGCGAGTTGCTCTGATCAATGTACTCCAATTTGCCGAATCCGTTTCAAATACTCTCGAAGTGTGGTATGCGAAGCCGTAAAATGCCAATGGTACAATAACTCACCCTCCATGAGCGACAATGCTAGATGGCTGCCGTCCCATAGGATTTACACAGCGGTCAATTCAAAAGGAGGTGAACATAGCTTCTCCTTTATAATTTCTTTGGATACTATAAATATCTTGATTTCATAATAGACATGCAAACATTTTGAATGACCCTATATCTTATAAAAATATCATATACATCCATTAACTAATACTGTCATTAGAAATACATTACTTTCTTCTTCAGTGCTACGTTGCACTACCGCCCTCAATTCTTAAAAGTAACGCGACTGGGACGATTGCAGCCCTTTCTTCTGTTGACCATTCAATTTCGTTGTTATCAATATGACTGTCTATTGGATGATTAGAGTTGCGTCGGATTGTCTGTTTGCCTGTCTGGAAGCTGCCTGGACGAACGCGGACTTGAAACGCAACTCTGACGGTGACGGGCTTGTTTAACAAGGTTGTTCTGTGAAAACAAGAAAAGAAAAGGCAACCCTTTAAGTGACCATGGATTAATGCATTGCACAAGATTTCAAAATGCTATCTGCAGAAGACTTATACTTTGTATGTTCCATAAAAACAGTCAACTAAATAAATTGTGACAATTTTGATCCAACCTTCAGAAAAATCAAAACCAAAAGAACGTTGTTTTCCTCTCATTACCTTGGGGTATAAGGCTATTCTCTGTAAGTATCTATTGATGGTATACTTCAGAAGAGAAGTTAAGCTTTGTTTGTCAAATACCATCTTTGCATTTGATCTACTACATAACACAAATTTTAAGATTTCTTCTCCAGAGGGCAGAACTTTTGTTGTTGTCAAGGATAATTCAATACCGGAATGCAACACTGACCCAAGTCAATTTTTTCAAATATGAGTTATACACAGAAGAGACTTTCTTATAGATAAGGCTACCTTGTGTGAGAAAGACTAAAACTAATCAACACCTCAACTTCCCCAAAAAGTCCTTTATGAAATATGACAAAATCCATGGACTTGGGTTTATGCTGCACACACGTGCTGTGTATGTGAAAGTAACATAAGCAATCAAAACCATATTTACGGCCAAACTTCAACTTGAAATTTGGGTCAGGTGTAGGATTTGTCAACATGACTCAGATAAGATGCAAAAATTGGAAATCAAAGTCTCATTTCAAAATGGCAGTTGAAAAAACGATTTTACGGGAATAAGGAAAATACTGCTTTACCAATTGAATCTTTATATAAAATTAGGCCAATAGAAGCAGAACATGAGCAAATACATTGTTGTAAAAATATTGAGTAAAACTGGATCCCAATCCTCATGTACTAAAAATTTACTACATACAACACTTATAAAGTTATGAATGCAACAATGACCCAAGTCAACCATCTAAAATGACCCCCTGCAAAGCATTGCAAGCACATTCATAGTGAAAAATCATATTTCGTATGACAATTGGGTTCATTAACATAACCTGTGAGTAAAAGTGACATAACTAGAACATGAGACATACTATGAAGTTGTTTTTGTTTTTCTCAAAAACTACTTCTGTGGACATGGGTCATTGTTGCTTTCCGATATTCAATTAATAATAAAAGAAAATCTAGACATTTTAATATATTGAAATTGAGTAAGACAATAAAACTTGACATGCTGCCATTATATCAATAGTGCTAACACTTCAAATTAAAGATCTCTTTGGTGTTGAAATACAAGGCTTACCTGATTGGTTTAGCATAAACTGCACAGCCTGAGTACTTCATAGATGGGGACACAAAGACCTGTTTGGTGTTAAAATTTTTGGGTTTACTTTCATCGTTGAAATGACCATCGGCTTCTATGATATAACCGCCTCCTAGAGGAACATCACCTGGAAAAAATTATGACATACTGACAAATGTCTATCACAAAGATTTAATGGAAAATATAGATAGGAAACAATCTCATGTGACTCTGGTTTTGAAGCGATTTAGTACTGTGTGAATGTTGTGCTACATATTACAGGGTGCAATAAGTTTGTACATGCTCAAAATACACAAAGTCACCAAGATACAAAGGCTTGACTTCAGACTTCACAAGTTATATCCATTTTGCATATTTGTCCAATGAAGCTCAAAATTTCTATCTTACCGACTACTGTAACACGCATCGGCATTCTATTTTCAAATACATATGCCTCGCCGACTGATCAACTAACAAATAATGATATATCATTGCTCAAAAATGAAATATGCCTACAATCTTCATACTAATAGATGCACGAACATTTAGCCTATCAAGAATAGGTCTTGCAGCATGAGTACCGACTCCAGGAACACCAAGAAAAATAGCGCGAAATAGTAACGAGCGCTCCTGAACCAACGGGCCTTCTGTGATGAACCTTTTTACGTGTGTTTTTCTATACCACAAAAGGCTGATTTTTCAAATAATTGCTACACACAGAATATTTTAGAGAGTTTTAAAAATATAGCTGGAGATAAAATTAACAGGATGTGTTAAAATCTAAATATTTTTTTTTTCATCAACGGAAGTATCAAAATTTGGTTTCATAGAACACAGAACAGATAAAAAGTTAACCTAATGCTTGAGTTTTCAAGTTATTGTCCACTAAAAGGAAAATGACGTCATGATATATGATGTCATAGTACACTTAGATGGTTGGTGACCCCTATTTTTATTACTGAATTTTGAAGTTTAGACTATAATCTACTAACTGAGAAAAAAAAATAAATGATGCGATTTGAGTGAGCCATATTGAAAAATGAACCACACATTTGGGTCTTAAAAGTATACATGTTTTGAGCGATTTTTATTGACCATCAATGAACGCAACAACAGAACGATGGCATCGTAGTGGTTTCGTGCTCATCGATGCCCATTGACTCTGAATCCACTATCTGCAACTTACCTGGAAGCATCAGCATCCCGCTGTCAAGGATAGGCCTCACAGCACTGATTACTGTCCCATGATAAGCCACATTCCACTGCTCAAATATATTCAACTGCTCGGCCCTCGGTGGTGTTCTCAACACATATTTACACCAGCCAATTGGTTTGGTATAAGTTCTGTTATCTGTGCCTGCTTTTCCAGCAAACTCCTCTTGCCTCAGTTTGCAACAGTTGTCACAATAACACTTGTTGTATTTACTGTTAATATCAAAGTAGCCATCTGAAAATGACAAGAGATTTCAGTATAAATGTTTCAGAGTGCCACAAATATCAAAGTTATTAGAAAAGACATTGCTTAATTAATTATCAATTATGGTGAAAATGGTAAGTAAAATATTTTTTATCCATTTGCACATCTGATTTTGGTAGTATACAAAAACATATCCTTTCTACATCATAAAATGATTGATGAATAGCTCCATCTGTAGTAAGCATTTATACAAAAAAACTTCCACATTTCTAATGGGTTCAAACAACTGCGATATGGTTAAGAAATAATATCAAGACAACTCAATGAAATAAAAAAAATTCTATATCAGTAAAACACAAAAATAATCTTTAAAAAGAAATATATATACCAGGTGTCCCAAAAAATGGTTACTTGTAGAAAAATGACCGTGTGCTAAGACTATAGTAGTTAGAGAAACAAAACTTTACACAAATTATTTTGCAACCCTCTTTTAGATACCCGTAAAATTGTGATATCACAGCGTTATTTGTTTTTGAGTTATCAACAAAGGTTGATACCTATGTCAGAAACGCATTTGTTCAAAATTCAACAAAATAATAAGCATACACGTTTTGTGGTATTTTAATGTGCATTTTTTTCTAAATGATCATGATCAGACTTTATATTAAACCAAATTTGATACAATTTTAATTGAATAATAATTGAACTCTCTTTTAGTATATCTATTATGCAAATTACGGATACCTGCATTCCATGCATTCCAGAATGCGTTGTTTATATTGAACCTGTCAATCAAGTTTCGGCGCGAAAGTTGATGAATACGCATAATAATAAAAAAAAAATCATGGGTAACATTAATTCTTTAACAGTTTAAACTACAAACTTGTGTAAATTTTGGGGAAAAAAATAATCTTGAACCTACAGGACATGTTTAAATTATAATTTTCTTTATAGTAGCAAAAGTCTGATCGACATTTAGAAATAACAGAAACGGCAAAATTTTGAATCGGTTGCTATTTTTGCCCAAAATCAGATTTAGACATAATTTTCAGACTGAAGTAATTTATGACGTCATAATTACGTAACAACTAGTCAAATTTTCATGAATTTGGTATCAATGGGAAGAAGAAACTCTTCCCTATACTATGGTATGCAACATCTAAATTTGGACATGTCAATTCAAGTTTACATGGGGTTGAACGAGGGTTATAATTACATCAGACGAACATGCTTCCGATTTTGTTGAATTTTGAACAAATGCGTTTCTGACATGGGTATCTACTTTTGTTGATAAGTCAAAAACTAATAATGCTGTGATATTACAATTTTACGAGTATCTAGTAGAGGGTTGTAATACAATGTGTGCAAAGTTTCATTTCTCTAACTGCTGTAGTTTTAGCAAACGGTCATTTTTCTACATGTAACCATTTTTTGGGACACCTGGTACTTTACCTGGTAACCCTAGACTAGTCTTAAACCTCAAACATTGGTCATAGTATTCACAATTGACTCGACCAGGGGCTGGATTGATTTCTAACACAGGTGAGTTCTCCTTTAAATCTGAAAAAAAAGAAGATATATTGCTTGTTAAAATACTTTTATACAATCACCCTATTCGTTGATATACACTCCACATGTCATTTAGCCAATCAGAACGCAAGAATATAAAGTATGTGGAGTGGATTAAAAATTCACTGTGCGTGTTGCTTTCTAGTTTGTATGACGGGCGTTTAATGTGTACAAATGTTACATTTTTTTTGTCAGGTGATGGTTATTTAAGTTTAGCTTAGTTTTGAATTTTGATGGCCATATTAAAATATAATTTCTTTTCACAAAAGATACAGTTTAATTTTTCTGTTGTGTATGAATTGGATTAATAGATTTGCATTCCATTATGTTCATAAAACAAAACAAAATCAATGCACTCGTGGTAAAATTTTGATTGTTGTGTCCAATTCATTCGGCCCCTATGGGCTTCGTAAATTGGACGCATCAAAATTGACCGCACGTGCATTGATTCCATCTCATTTTACTAGCGAAATGAAATGGATATTTACTAACCATCCTATAATCAGTAATGCACTCCCTGTATTGTCTAGTGCATAATGCAATTTCATACCCCATGTACATGCAACATACTTCGTCATGTGAGCGCAAGAAAGTCGTATCTGCAATGGCTGCCCTGAGTTATATATATTTGACTACTGTCACAAGAATATGAAAAATCCATCAAAATTGCACTGTCTTATGTCAGTGGTTCTTGAAATGGTTCTTCAGGTGATACAACCATTTTAAGAACCACTGACCCAAGACTGGAGATTATACAGTGTGCAATCTAAATTAATGACAAACGGCAGCTATTGCAGATACGACTATGTGACACACTCTTATGCTGGTTTCAGAGTATCTGCAGTGGTGGTCGTATGACCAGCGTTACATCAAAAATTTCAAGTGCGCAAACTCGACCCTGTTGCATCAGGAAAATTTTGCGGCAAGCCTGACAGATATATCGATTACCTTATCGTGATGGTTGCAACGACACAATATTTTGAGTTGAAATAAATTCAACTTTTTGCGAAAGACCATCGAATCAATATGCAAATGTGTCGTGCTACATTACGACAACTCAAAATGGCAAATGCTTGGTCGTCTGCCGCAACGACAGCTACTCTGAAACCACCTTTATGCTGCTTCACCTTTAATAACATACACTACATGTTCATTGGATAGCAAGCAGCATCCTGTATGTGTATAAGCACCGGAAAATGATGAGCTTGGTATATATTATTTCTTAAATCCATGAATATGGAATTTGTTAAAATTGAGTTTGACTAATGAGATACCAGAATTCATGTTCCCTTAAGGATAATATACTAAACTATACTTTGATCAACGCCAAATGGGCGGACCTCTTCACATCGTGAATTGATACAGCTGAGCGCATGCGCAGCTGAACACAGCACAACTGCAGGAAAACGCAGCGCGCATTGTATGTGTGAATCGCGCGTCAGTATCTACTGCGCGCGTGTTAGTGGGATTATGTTTACTTGCGGATGTAGAAAAGCCTAATAATTCCTGCCTATTTAGTGTTGATCAAAGTATAGCAATGGATGCCTACCATTTTCTAGTGTAGCCTTCTCCCTTTCACCTTCATCTATGGCTCCACCTTGAGCTAGAGGTTCTGATTCACTATTGATTAGAGTTACCTACAGTGGAGAAAGAAACATAGGATAAAAATCATATACTCTGGCCTACAATATCTTGTGTCATTCCAGATGATCTGAGTGTCATAGAGTAGTGGTTGGCAATGTCACTCTACACACATTGGATATGGGTCTTATTCCCGGTGAGTGCACTTGCAGGAGTTGAAACTCAGGATTTTTTTTCAATAGAAGCATTTAGTCAGAAATTCTACATCATCTGCTCCTCACATTAAGTATTTAAAGTTGGGCAATTACTTTATGAGAGACCACAGTCCTTCATAGTGGATGTTTAAACAATCGGTGCCACAAACAGAATAGTTATACCTGTACATGTAATCACAGTCAGTATTGCAAAGAGTAGGGTGTTATACTTTTTATTTTATTTTCATTTATTTAATTCTTATTTTGCCTGGGGAAACCCCATCAGTGAAATCACTGTTTTTCAGGGGTGCCCAGGGGTCAAACATAATATATAAAAATCATAAATTAAAAACAATGAACTACATACATATAAAACCATTTAAGATTGCAAAATGAGTTATATAAATATACAGATATAAAAGTGGAAGTCAGTCCAGCTGATCGAGATCCCTTTAAAAAACATAATAGTGAAATTGCACCAGTGTATCTAAAGGCATACTCGTAATTTGTGTCAATCTCATCACGGTCTATTGCTAAATTGATATATTTGCGTAAACTATATTTTCACATACAGATCTATGAAATAATGTTAATTGTATCAAAGTACAAACTTTAAAATGTGCTTTTTATTGATACCAAATCCAGGAAATTGAATTGAATGAAATTTTTGTTAGAAATCAAATAAAACTGATTGGTATGTCATGTGCTTTTTAACGATTTCATGATTGATCAGTATGTGATGCGATTGAAACATTGTTTACAACCTGGTTTCGTTCAAATCTGGTCATCAAAAACTGCATGTGTAATAATAATCACTCAGTAAGGCCAGCACAATAGTTGAAAAATGAAGTCCCAAGAATTTGGTCTGGGCATTCAAGCCATTCATTGTCAAATAAATTATTGACAACATCAAGTTATACCTAGGTAGAAATGGACGGCCTGTATCACAAATCCCTCTGCCTCTTGTCTTGAAACCTACCAGACTCAACAATTAACATGTGTGAGAATCATCAAAAACTAACACCGAGCCACAATTCTTGGGCAATGTAAACACAAATACATTGTAAAGGGCCCCATGCAAAAACCTGGTATGCTGGATAGCCCTGCACCTTGTATTTTGGTTTATATTAGCCAAGTTCAAATGTTTTGTAATGCATAACAATGCATTGTGTAAACGGTTTTGTTAATCCATGACGGCATGATTCTATGCACTGGATAATCGCAACTTCCAAGTTTGCAATCTATAAAAAAAATTTGCTTTCACATCAGCATGCTTTTGCTAAGAAGACAATAAACCTACTTTGATTGACAGGTCTCTTTTGTGGGGTAAGACGAAATAGATACTTTTTTGTCATTTACGATTTTGCAAACTATTGTAAACTAAAAGCTTCGTTTTTGATGAGATATTTTATAACAGATTTCAACTAATTTTATTGTCTGATGAATTTTGAGGTTACCAACCTGTTCACATTGTCCATATAAATCTACGACGGCAAAGCAAGTCGTTGGTAGATCTTGAGCTATGATCCCATAATCCTTCTTGTCTACAATTAGGCGTAAGTCACTGCCTTCTATTACTATGCCTACTGTACTGCCTTCACTGAGTTGATCTAAATTTACACCAACACTGCCTTTTACCTGAGGAGGACATAAAAATAATCATATTTATGATACAAGTTTCTTCCTATTCTGTTACAATTCTAAACACTAATCAATGCCTTTTAACCCTTGACTAACAAAGGCCTCTGAGGTTTTTTCCCCGCAGCAAAAAACCCAGGCATTTGGGTAATCTCTTTTACATCCTTTGCGGCCATTTTGATAAAAAAATGAGGGGATACCACCTAAGGCCTAAAAAAATAATTGCTTGATTGGCGCAACATAAAACAAGATGGTTCGTGAACCAGTAGTCTCGCCTGTGTTATCGATCGCCTACTTTGTTGATCGCCGCCTTTATCATCCATCATAATGGAACAATTTGACACCTTAGATGACCTTTTGACCTTGCCCTAGGGTCAAGCACTTTCTATAGTCTAAGTTTAATCCATGTGGGATCAGGGGCTCATGAGTTATGACCTTGACCTCAAAATGACCTTGGATGACCTCAGGCCATGACCTTGGATGACAAGGCAACCTTTAGACCATTTTGGAAATTTGACCTCGGATGACCTTTTGACCTTGACTGACCTTGCCCTTGGATCAAGCACTTTCTATGGTCTAAGATTAATCCATGTGGGGTCAGGGGTTCATGAGTTACGACCTTGACCTCAAAATGACCTTGGATGACCTCAGGTCAACTTTTTGGAAAATTTTGAAATTTGACCTCAAATGACCTTTTGACCTTGAATGACCTGCACCGCACCCCTCAAAAAGGTACGTCCCGTGTGTTAGTCCCAAACCCTTTCATGTCACCAAGTTGCATTACCGTAACCCTTACAGTTTAGGAGATATACTTAAAATATCAAATTACGTATAAATTATGCAAATTAAGTACTTTATATGCATAGTTTGCATTCAAATTGTACGCAGCACCAGTTCAGCTCCAACCCTACCCACTCACCGAATATCATAAACATAGGGCATACGGTTTCAGAGATTTGCTCCGGACAAAAAATGCGGACGGCGGACAGTTTTAAGGAATGGTATGTCTCTTCCTGAAAAATTTTCAGGCGAGACAAAAAAATATGGTAGGTCAGATTTCTTTTCTTTTTTTTCTTTTTTAAGTCTATGTTTCACATACAAGAACACAAAATATACGACACAAACACAAAAACATCTTCACTTTTTCTGCACCACATCTTTTATTTGTCATTTTGAATGTCCTGTAAGCCATATCTTGGGCCCCCATGAATCGATTTCCATCAAATTTGGGATTTGGAGCTTTTTTACATGCTCAAAAAATAAAAATATTAAGGGTCCGTGGTAAAAATAGGGTAGGTCGGGTTAAGCCAATCAAACAATTTTGTTGGGCCTAAGTTGGGGTTAGGGTTGGTCGTCAAAGTTGGGGTGTACGGTGGTTGTTGCAACCTGGTGACATTTTTGACAAAATTAAATCGCCATTTTGAAAAATATATGCATGAGGCTGAAACTCGCAGGCCATGTTAGAATTATAATTTCCCTTCTTTATTTGCAAAAAACCAGATGAAATTCCGTTATTTAGAAAAAAAAATTGATTTTGGTGGCCACTTTTTCCAGAATTCTGATTTTTCGACCTGAAAGACCTCTATGACGTCATAATTACGTAACACCATGGCCGATTTTTGTGATCTTGGTATCATTGGATAGGGAAGGACCATACCTATCCATTGATAGCAAGACCAAGTTCATAGGGGGTTCCATTCCAAAAATTTAGGGGACGGGGGTTGCAACAAACTCTTGGGCCGTCCTCAGTAAAATAACAATTTTAATCACCTCAGGCCCATTGCTTTAACCAGAGATCTTCAAGTCAGTATATATTTGTATAACAGACTCTGAATATAGCAATTTAATATTAGTAAAATTCTCATTGTACAACAACAGTTTACCATGGTATCATGGTATACTGTTGTTAATAGAGACTTTTCAACTTCAAGCTGCTTCCTTTGGAAAAAATTCCCCAAGTTGATGAAATTGACATGAGTATACCCTATGAAAAATTTTGGCTGCATGTTCCAATTTTGAAGACGAGTTTCTGATCATTTCTCGTAGCACACTCGTATCACACTCGTAGCAAACTCGTATCTGCTTAGCGAGTTGCAGCGAGACAGAATAAAAACTCGTGTAGCAGTGATAAGAACAATAGAAAGTAAGCGAGAAAGCAGAATGCCTCATTAAAATAGATGCTTAATATAACGGTCTGTTCTTCAAGTGTCGCATGATGAGTGTTCCTACTTGAAATATAATTACATTTTAAATAATAAAGATTGACATAACATAAGTCACCGACATCGGCATATGAGAGGAAGAATGGGCGTGACTTAAATCACGGTGTTTTGTTGACAATTCGCTGGCCTGCTCGCTAAGCGAACTGGCCACAAAGTCCCGGGCATATTAAAGTGTAAAGCAGAAAGGCCTATGTTTCTGATAACTCATTCATTTTTTGTACACTATACTGCGAATAACATAAACCATTAAATGGTATTTAATTTCTAAATGAAATGAAATTTAAATATTCCTGTACTCGCCGATATGTTAAAATTGAACTGCATACACTCCCGGTCAAAAGTCTTTGCGCACCTGTTACATCAGACAAAATAGCCTTGTTTATATCAAATTATCCAGTATGTTCGTTAAAATCCTGTTTGTGTACATGCTATATTTATCTAACATTGATAAATCAACCCCTCTTGTGATTTTTGACCTTCCGTAACCACTGG
>JXSR01S021950.1:28836-39739 GCA_000969725.1 Ophiothrix spiculata | reverse complement strand
TGTCATTTTCAATGATGTTATCAACAATGGCAGTAGTTTTGTTACGGACTGATCTGGCGTTCCATAACCTTATATTCATTTTCCTACAATTGTATTTATTGAGTGTACGTAAATTACTGGGATCAACAGAGTTCTGACCAGGTAAATGTTCAACTCTAGGATTGAGAATAACAGAGATATTTCGTATGCGGTGTTTACGGATGCCTCTTTTACCGCGAGTTCTCCATCGCTTTCTTTTTGCGATTTGTGCTGGTGAATGAAATGGACAGGGGTGTTGGAGTAAGTTGAGAGACTCCAATCGTTTACACAATTGCTCAGAAATTCCACAGTCAGTCGTACGAGTTACGCCAGGGGGATTCAGTTCAAATGAACGTAGAAAGTCAGAGGTATAACACAGACGATCAACATGATCAATATTGTTTTTATTACTCAGCTGTTCACCCATTATATTTGTATCGGTGATAATGCCGGCGTTATCGATTGGGTATTGCACAAGATCATACATATAATATACAGTACATACCAAATAGACGATGATATCCAAGACTTTTAATCATAGTTTCAGACTCTGTATTATAATTTGTTGTTATAAACTGACGCTATTCCTCCTTTAAGAGCATTTATTGGAAACTTTTTATGAGATGTCTTAACACTTAAGTGGTCAATGTCCTCCACATGCCCGTTAGTGGTCAAGGGGGGGGGGGGTGGCCATATGGACACACAACCGAAAAAGCGCTTTCGGGACGAAATTTTACATTGAAACTCTGGTCAGAGGTAAAGTACTTCAAAAGAACTAAAACAAGGAAAACATTTTAAAAATCGGACAAATCGTTTCAAAATGGTGGCCAAAACAAATTTTGCCGTGTCGCGTCAACATGTTCCCGCCAAAAATTTGAAAACTCACTTCCCAATGGAAATTTTCAATGAAATTTGGCTCATATTTGCAGTATGTAAGTACAAATACATTCCTGAAATAAAATTTGAAAAAAGTTGGACCCCCCCCTGACCACTTAAGTGTTTTAAAAAACGTGTTGTCTAAATGCAGAATATTGGAAAGAATTTTCAATTTTAGGTGCAAACCGAAGTATTCGGTAGCAACAACCACCCACTCGCTGGTTACACCAGGGTTAACACATGATCATATTAAAAGCAGTTATTTTCATTTGATTTTGATATTAATCTATGAACTAAATATTATTTCTTTTCGTTGTTATTCTCTAGAATATGTATCAACACAAAATAATGACTCAGAGCCGTGTACAAGTTTAGCAATATATTGTACGATTCATAATGAAATATATAACTAAGTTTTGTTCCACAATTGAATAATCTAATGACCGCAGATATGTCACGTTTTCCAAGTTTCTGTTTTGTTTCATCTTGACATTGGTAGAAGGTATAGGGCCAATATTAGACAACAAAAAATAATAATAAGTAACAATATCGACAACTTGAAGCCACAAGGCCATAACTTCTTGTTAGCAAGTCATTATATTTTCGATATTGTCCAAATAAAGAAACGGCCTCTGGCACCTACACTTAAGATTTCGGATATTTCGGATATTGTTAGTATCAGTAATACTCAGTTTATTTTTACTTAATTTTAATACTTTAAAAATGTCTCAAAATGAAAATATTTTAATATAAAGGTTTGAAAAAATGAAACACTTATCTTTCTTTTCTTTCGACAATATTGACAACGGATAAACTTTCCCTGTTCATGTGCCTCTACGTAAAGTACAGTTTCAAAATTGCAAGTGAAAAAAGATACGATACCGACCTATGCTTTTAGTATAATTAAAACATCCGCCTATCATAGCAAGTAATCAGTATGTCTGGGTATCTTTTATCAAAATTCCTTGTTCCTTGACACTATATGCTTTTCTTATTCCACACATACCATACTGAGTTGCAATGCTTCTAATGTAAACGTTAGTAATTTTACTTATCAGTAGCGGATTTACAAGGGGCCCAGCCGGCACGCGCCCCTCTTATTTTGGTAGTGCGTCCGAGAAGCCGCCGCTTTTTAATCATTTTATTCCTTGACAATTATTAATTGTGTGAAAAACTGCAGTAAATGCATAATTTTGAATTTTTAGATCATTTATGCATCCTTCAAAACCTTTTTTCAGAGCAACACCTGACTTGAGTAGACGTCGAGGCGCTGTCAAAATCGCGCCCCTCTTTTGAAAATTCCTTGATCCGCTCCTGCTTATCTGCTAAATTTCTGCTGTTTGTAATCAGACCAGACATCAAACAGACAATATACACGGTATAAAAATAAAAGAATGCGTCATGTTACAATAATATTCCAGTAAAACAGGCAAAAGATTAAATATAACAACATTCAAATGGAATTAATGAGTTCCAACTACAAACAAATCTGTACTATATACTATGGCATCCAATCTTTGAAAGTAATACACAAGTGGACTGATTAAGATCCCCGTCTAAACGAAATCCGTAGCATTTGTGGCATCTAATCTTACACGTAGTTTCCTTTAGGAAACACTTTCAATTAAGTAAACACTTTGTTGAGGTCCAAAATGGTCAAAATAGCTTAGCGAAGAATGAAGCAACTTCAATGCAATAGCAAATATACGGGGCCAGTTCAGTTAGTAATAGAAATGCATAGAATAAACCAACTTCAACAAAGAGTGTAAAATATCCCAAAGCGAATTTATTTCATATAACATATTTCATCTTTCAAATTTAAGTTTTATTGTTATTTTCATTTTGTTTCATTATCAGCCTTCTATTAGTGGAGAATTTCTTGAAAATCATCATTACCCCTAAAGAATTCAATCATGAACTTTTGATCGATAAAATCAGCATAAAATATAACACAAGGAAAACATGGCATATATAGAGCAGCTTCATAAATACAAGCAAACCTTGCATAAACCATTACTTGAACATATATTAAAATAAATACACTTCATATCTTTTTAGTATACAGTCAGTCGTTCAGCGATACGTGCTGTAACTTAAGCTTACCAAGTTGCCTTACAGCCATTGCCAAATTAGGTTAAATTGCTACCCTCATTCCAGATGGGCGCTTACTTCAGACAACATGTGTCAATTGTTTTTGTCAGATCAATCTATGCCCAAATAATGGAACCCTAAATCATATATTCTAGCGATACCTCAATCATATAGAGCCCAAACTAAGACTAAAATGATATAATTATACCTCTGCAAATGTTACCAAGTATACTCAAGTTAAAAAGATTTTTTGATCTATTTGCAATTATCACTACCACAGTGAGTGGAGCATGAATATTAAAAAAAAATTAAAATGAGAGCACCAATAATTTGAGTCACTACTTTTTTTGGTTTTTTAGACCCTCGTGGTAAATTGTTTTCATCAAAATGGGAATTTTACAGGCTGTTATTTGTGAGTGGGAGGACAGCTGCTTGAGTAAAGTCGCATCTATAGAGTAGAGACAATTGTTAAGGTATTCATAGCATTATTTGCCCTTAGAAAACGGAGTATGTTTGTCTAAAAAAGACAAGTAAAGTAAAATAACAAAAGGAAAGATAAGTTGAAAAGGTTTGTCCTGTTTTTGGTTTATGACAGTTCGCAAAACATAGATCCTTAAGATAGAAGGTTACTTTGAAAGTGTTAGTTTGGTAAGTTAACAAATTCTAAAGCTATGCTTCATTTCATGCATTTCAATATAGCAAATGTCGGTGCCGTCTCAAGACATACACTGGGATTAACATAAATAGTCAGGCATTTCTAATGCGTATGCCTCATGCGGTTTTGAAATTGCAAAGGAGTTTTTTGGTTTACCGGCAGTCATATTTATGTTGTGACGGTTTGGCGCAGCGTTTCTTAACTCGCGTTTCAGGTTCGATTCCCAGGCTGTATTTGCATTTGGTTGCCAATCCATACTGGTTTTCGCAAGTTTTATCCCCTCGTGTATGGGGTGTGTTTGGGGGAGGGGAGGGTGTGGTTGATGTGTGGGGGTGTGTGTGTGTGTTTTATTCCATAAATCACGAACAAAAATAGTGACCAAAGTTATTTACGTATCCTCTTTTACACCCTTTGTGGTCATGTTAATCTTATAAAGAAAATTAGGGTACAACTTATGGTAATGGTGGGTAGGATACGCTGTCAAAATTGAGGGCAGGGTGTTGCTGCAACACTGTGAAATTTTGACTGCCAGTTTGAAAAACATGTTCATGGTATGAGACCAAGACATACACGACACGCTAGAATTACATGTATCCTGTTTTATTCTTTAAAAAAAAAAGCTTGATGTAAATCTGATAATTAGAAGTTTTATAGCAAATTTTCAAACGATTGGTCATTTCTGTTGAAAATTCTAAATTTTCGATCAGGAAGAACTTCATAATTTGTCTTAGGACGTTTTAGGACTAGGATGCCTTCTCATTGACAAAAGATCATAGGGGTTTGGTTCTACAAATTTAGCGGAGTACATAACAACCCCTCGTTTGTAAAACGTATTGCAAAAAGACATGGGTTATAATAGACGAAGTATAAAATAATGAATGTGTGGCACATTCGATATTGGCATGTTGCGTTATTTTCATAATCAAAAGTAATGTTATCAAGAGTGTGATATGCCATTTATTGGATTTATATATCCGATGTAAGTCTACAATCCTAAGTTTTGATTCAGGTAATTAAACGGGAACGTACGCTTAGTGATTACAAATTGTTTCATTAAGCAAGTAGTCATACTCAAAAGCACTAAGGTTAAAGGTAGTTGACGTGCATGTAGTTACAAGAATATTGACATCAGATATAAGTGCCATTAGACTACCAGTAGTTGATTTTATTTTCTCATTAGGAATGTACATCATTTCCGATTACGGTCATGTAACGCATCAGATGGGAGTCAACATTGCCTGACATTTTGACCTACATCTTTAAATCTCTTTTATCTGTCGAATGAATGAACCATATATAAACCAAACGTCAGAGATGTTTTGTCCGTCATTTAGATAAAATGAATTAGGGGAATCAACGTAGATTCGTCTGTGCTTGAGGATGACACAAAATAGCCACCAGTTTCCTACGGATTTATTGCCATCGATTTAAACTATTTTCCTGAAAGCAAAAGAAAATATGTAGAAAAGCATAAATGTATCAATGGATCAAGTTGTATCACTGCTACTCTTGTGCACAAAATGCCAAACACAAAACACCTAAATCATGGTGAGAAATAGTATTAGGTGGGTTTTTTCATGATACAAATGAAAGGTATAAGTTGACATGATATAATTTGATCCTATTGATACTTATGATCCACCATTTAAAGAAGCGAACATTATGCTGGTTGTGGTATTACTGATTCCAAGGACATTGAGGAAGAAAAGTCGCAGATTAACAGTGCCATAATGAAATGTGGCTACCCTAAGTTAGTATATACTTCACTTACCCACTAACTGGTGGGTGGACACATTCAAGCAGACTTAAACTTTGCTCAGCAGTATTGCTATGACACCTAAATCGAGTATTTCTACACACTTTTTCTGACGTTTTCTCTGAATTCTGCGCTATGTAATTAATCATTTAAATCGAGAATATGTGATCGGGAAGATGATTTTGTATCACTCATTTGTAGAAAAGAATACTGATATGTGATTGCAGAGTTTCTTCATTGTTGCGCCATGATTTATCTGTAAAAATATTCTCAGTTGACCTACCCTACCCTATATACATCAGAGTTAACCAACCATCACTCAACAGAGACGGGCCGCCATAAATTTCGAGGTCAAGTATCAATTAGGTCACTGACCTCGAATCTTTGTTGCCAGTCTAAAGCTAGGATTCCTTTTATCCGTTTGCGGTGCGATTGCGGTGCGTTTTGCACTGTTAGGGTACTGGTCCGTACAGCACATGATTGAATGTTTTCACAGCGCATTGAGATGTTTTTATATTATTTTCGCTCACAAATATGGTTTTATTATTATTATTATTAATGGTATCAGGTTGACCAAAAGTGGGTTTTTATTAAGTAACTATTTCAAAGCTTTAAAAATCAATAGACCTACATATGCTACAATACTTTTTCATTGAAAACCAACAAACAAATATTATTGTCCTGCGAGTTGTAAAGATTTACAAAACTACATTTCAAAAAATAGACATATTAAATAGGCTTTCAAGCCGGATTTTCTAGTTGAAAATAAAACGTGGCTGACAGGGATATTTAAATCAGAACAAATTTGTGAAAGAAAAAGTGTCAGTTGCTAAGTCATAGGCTGAAATGCATTGAAAAAAGCAAATTGTTGATGTGATGACGGAATTCCAAGGGCCTTACATTTAGATTAAGGGTCCTGTGATGGGGAGTGGGTGCAGAGAGAGGTTGGGAGCACTCGTATAAAATTGAAAATAAAACTCCAGTCCATTGTCTGAACTTAGCTATTGGGCTTGGTGCCCAAGGGGGGGGGGGGGGGGGGGGGTTCATTCGCGCGAAAACATGTGGTAGGGTTCCTAGGAACCCCCCCCCCTGGTCACTTAAGTGTTAAAGAGTTACAACTTCTTTCTGGCATTCAAAGAGATTCATTCCATAATTATCCATTTTATTGACTTTGTATGAAACAATTTATGAACATTTACTTTGCTTGTTAAGTTGTTGTCATAATGGTCCACTTTATGTGATAAAATTGAAAATGTAAAATTTAGAATGTAAAATAAAGACTAGAACACCTACATACTATAAAGATGGTTGGGATTTTGGTAGGACCTATAGGGTATATGGGCATTTTTGGATTTTTTTAAACATATCTTTCTGCCTTCCTTAATTAAAAAAACACATATATTTTGTCAGATATGCACTGGTAAATGAAGACCAATTGTTTTCAAATGCTTCTCAAAATTCTTAAAAATCTGGATCGTTGGGACTTTCTGCCCAACAGAATGTAAAATTAAAATTAAAACACCTACATACTAAAATGAAGGAATATACAAAAATTTAGAGATTTTGGTCATCATTTGCAAACGCATATTTTGGATTTTTTTAAAAAAATTGCTTTCCTTAATTGAAAAAAAAAAATGTAAAATAGTGGTTTTAAATTTGTGCTAGGTCACCGGCCAACCCATGTCCACATGGAGGTGAATGGTATCAGGTTGAAAGTTGAGATTCAATTTTGTCCGTCCGTTTTCAATGCAGTTATATTTCATCATCTTCTCTAGTTGAAAAATTTCCGCATGACCAAAACGCATGCAAAACGGATGAATCGCTCAGGTAAACGCACCGAAAACGGACCGGATAAAAGGAATCACTCTCGCTCAAAACCATTATATCGATTCAAAACACACCGCATGGGGAATCGCATTGACAACGGAAGGTCAAAATTAAATCTCAGCTTCAACCTGATACCATTCATCTCCATTCAATCGTGTGCTATAAATCATACCAGTACCAGTACTTTTACAGTGCAAAACGCACCGCATCCGCATCGCAAACGGATAAAAGGAATCCTAGCTTTAAGGCCACATTCCTTTTATCCGTTTGCGGCGCGGTTGCGGAGCGTTTTGCACTTTATTTGTTTGTTTATTTGCTTGTTTGTTTCATTCTATCTTTTTCTCTTCACATTTTGTTACCCTTTTCCTTCTCTTTTCTTCTTTTGATATTTATTGACCGTGCTACGTGTATACCTAATACTAGTCTGAACTGAAGACAATCTGATCTATTTCATGAAATTAAAATAAACTAAATTTGATCACTTAAAAACGTGATGAGCATTGGATATCACAGCTCTTATATTAAAAGGTTGATATTTCTAAGTATGTAGGTTACATATACACAAATATTTAATAAAACATGTTAAATTGAATCCATACCTTGTAGCCCAAAAGAAACATAATCCGAAACACCGGATTCAGGTGACGCAAATATTACTCTACAGCATTTGCAAATATTATTTGATTTGATCTAGATGGATAGTATGTATATTAAACTAAGTAAAATGAAATATTCAATGTTGTCCTGTCGGAAAAGCAGGCCAGATATATGATCTAGTTGCCAGTCTGTATCGACTTCAACTGCCTTATAACAAATTAATATACCTTTTCCTGATGTTAGCGTATGTTTGTATTACAAAGTACATGCACATGTTTTATCATTTTAATATGACACTGTTTTTGACAAGATGAGGGTTAAAGGTTTTATAAAAAGAGACTTCTGCAAGATGTTAAACAATAACAAAGTGTCATAATGCACATAGTAGTATTGTTATTCTTTATATAAATAATAATCAGTCATCGCGCTTAATATGCATGTGTCCCTCCACTACGGACCGAAATGAGATCGTACTTCAATATATGCTACAAGGGCAATTTTATATACACGGTTGCTCATAAAGTCGGAATAAAAATATTTTAACCACTTTTTTTTTTATATGAAGGTCAATTTATGAGGAAATTTGTGAAAGAATACTAAATGACAGATTTATTGAATAGGGTTAAATACCCTCGTTGTGTGTTTTTGTGCTATGGGATACGATGTGAAGTAAATAAGAAGAAATAGACTACATACAAGAGTAACTGGGAAAGGTTTGGAACAGATAGTAAAAGAAATGTCAAAATAAAACAGACATTAATTTCTGTTCCATCGTTACTTGAATCCGACCAGACAAATTTGTATCCCAATATTTGATAAAGCACAAAGGTTTTTTACATTACCTGAATGAAGCAAACGGTACCTGAAAGTTCATTTCATGAATCATGACTGACATCTTTATATATTCTTTATAAATTGATTTAACTATGGTATGGTTTTTGTGGAACTCTCTAGAGTAAAAAAATAGAACGTTTTTTCCTATTACAGGCAGGTTCGTTTTAAATGGTATTAGCAATATTATAGGCAGATAGTATTTTAGTTCTCAAATTTTGACGGCTTACCCTATCGCGTCTGCGGGGTACAACCCTTGATTATGTGAATACACTAGTGATTTGGTGGATTAAATTAGGTGCTCTTTTACACTAAATGGGCTCGGTTATCAATTTTGTTCTTATACCTGACATACTGGCCTACTTATTTAACCTTTTTATCGATTGATTAAATTTACTAGAAACTAAAAGTGTACAGTCTCTGCAAAACAACGATAATCAATTGAATCTTCGTCTGCGCAACACGTGAGAATGATATAATTGGCGGACTATGTCCTGAAGGTGTATTTCCTATCAATTCAAACGATTTGTCCTGACGCCACACATAAGAAAATAAGCGTGAACGTCTTATTGGAGCACGTTATATCGTTAATACTCTTGTTTACTGTATATCAAGTATGGTGCCTACCAAACATCATACATTAAACTCTATAAATCGTGAAGTATGCAACAAGTTGATGATTAACACACATAGACCAATATGAACATACGCGGAAATAAATTAGTACGTACATTTCGAATCATAACAACGTACCCAATTATGTTGAATATTCAAATGAACTTATGTTCAAGATGATTTGTTCATTTGGTAGCAACAAAATTAACCAAAAATAATACCAAAATTATGACAGTTTCATGTACCAAGTATTTTAATATGCAGCGATTTGGTCTTAGTCAATCCTAATCAATCATGGCTAGTCTTTTACACAATAAAAAACAACAGTTCACAATTTTGTAGAATACAAGGGATATTTTTTGGATCTTGTAACAGAGTCTAATTGCTTGTTGAATACTTCAAGGTTTATAGAGTATAGACACCTAAATCCAAATATGTAGAAATGTAGTCGTTTGAAACATCTATAATATGCATACAGAAATATCTTAAGAAATACTATGTTCAAAAAAGACTCAGCTGCTTTCCTTTTTTTTCCCCATTCATTTCAAACGGACAAATTATGGTGCTTAATTCATGTATGCCTGTCTGTCCTCGGTGATAAATTGCATTAGTACTTTTCTATGAAACACAAACAAAAAATATCTCCTGGTACACTCCTCTAATAGTATTGCAGGTATGCATAATTCATCATTTAGCATGCTTTAACCTCGTTTTTAAGAACATGTTAATATCCAAGACTTTTAATCATAGTTTCAGACTCCGCATTATTGTTGTTATAATCTGACGTTACTACTACTTTTAAAAGCATTTATCTGACACCTTTATGAGATGTCTTTTATATTTTAAATACATATATATTGAAGTATGCAATATTAATAGTTTGTTAATAAGTATTATTAGAATCCATTTTTAAAAGATGTTTCTAAAATACATGCTATCAAACCACCGATTTAAATGTGATGCGTTACATCAAAGGTACAAGTTGTGTATCGTGCAAGTTTGGAGATACAGGCAAATGTAACTTGCAAATTATAAAAGAAAATGATAAGACCATTATTGTTACTATTCATCATAAATTCAAAAATAACTTCACTAATAAGTTATCATTTTAAAGCTTATACAATTCCTTTTCAAATGAAATGAAAATCTGAATTTCGTTTAAAGGTAAAAACTTGTACCTTTTGATGTTACGTGACACAAAGTATTTAACTGCTCTATTAATTCTGGTTCTTATTTAAATAGAAAACATGCGATACAATCATTTAGCTAGCAACATTTGACTCACTATGTGAGGTGAATAAAGCCTTTGCAAAAATATATTGTTGTCTTGATAGAGTAGATGTTCAAAGTATTAGGTTTAAATGATAGGCTCACATTATCATATGAATATACATGTATAGGAATCAATTAAAGTACTTCAATTGACAGTGATTACTGATGGTTATACCTTATGCTGTTTTTTTAAAATATTTTTTATGATATAATTCTTGGTAATACGATACCTTTATTTGTTTGTTTTCTCTTTATGATTTCTTTTTTCAGGAAAAAGATCACTCTTCGGTGTAATATTTTGTTCCTGAATCATTGATAAATATTGGGTTCTCGGTAACACGGTACTATTATTAGTTTTCCATTTT
>JXSR01S021950.1:10974-25165 GCA_000969725.1 Ophiothrix spiculata | reverse complement strand
AAGGTCAATTACGCCGGGAAGTGTAATTATTCACGGGTTATTGATCGCGTTTTACTATTTTACACTATAGTAAACAGTAACTTTAAAATCGATTTGCGACAATTTTTTACTGCCATACTTTGAGTGGACTGCCTTGTTTTTCGATCTTTAAATGAAAATTGTAGAAAGAAAGTATAAAATATTATGTATCATTCGAAAGCTGAAATTATAGAAAATTAAAATATGTCATAAACTCAATTTTGAAAATCGCGACATCCGCTCATTTTGCCAGAGAACCACTTATATGGTCCTCGTCCTTTTGCTGTCCAAGTGAAATCTTTGTGAAATAATCTGGCTAAGGACATTCGCAAGATAAACACATTCAGCACCTTTAAGATTTCAGTTAAAACGTATTTTTAACAAACATTATTGCTATTTTACAATTTTGAAATTCGCTTTTTGTTCATTGACTTTTATCTAACTGAAGCTGTATATTTGATGAGGAAAATGTATACTAGTATGCACATGCATTTGTTTTTATATCTTTGCTACTGTATTCTAAATAGGTTTGCTGTTTAAATATTTTCTACCTCATGTTACAGAACTCAGAGCCTTTTTGTATTAAGTGCCTAAAAATGTGTTTTTATTTACTTTGTTTATATACACATTGTCGACAAAGACGCACTATATATCATATGAGGTATGTGTCCATATTTGCTTGTAAATAAAGGTAATTTATGTTGTGATACCGACTCTAGTTTCATGTCGTAATTTTTATTTTATTCAAACCATAATTGAGCTATCCGCGCCTTTATCCATGAAGCTGGTCTCTCAATATTGTTACTTAACTAATGATACCCTTTGAGGACATTGTAAAGCTGACGTCTGATCTATTCTTGTAAATTTATTATTTCACCATATCCGTTTACCTTTTCAAGTTTGGTGGAACTGACGCAAGCTCAAAAACCATAGAACACTGAGGATTATGATCTTTTGAAATGGACTATTTAACATGTTAAAATGTAATACAAAACACTAAAATCTGATCAGTACATTTAACACATTTAAACAAACATTTAAGTCGAATGCTGAGAGTGGGCATTGTTTATAACTGACATATTATTTTGCCGTAAAATAACAAGCTACCCACAAAAATGTGGACAGAAAATTGATGGATGAGCGAAATCTGTATGTTGACATTAGAAGCCTCTATTGCACAGTATGAATTTATGGCATGAAGAAAGCAAAACAGGGTTCAATACTAGCACAAAGAATTTTAAAATATATAGACCTCAGAACACACGCTGATTACTCACAGGGATAAGCAGTTGTTCTAATTATGCTAAAAGCATTGATCGGTGTATCTTTGTGCACTTGTAATTTAAAAACTGTACTTTACGTAGAGGTACAAGAGCAGGGAACGTTAAAACACTATTGAAACTGAAAATATTGAAGGTGTCTATGATTATCTTGACGGTGTGGGTAGTACCTCCTTACATTATTTAAATATTTCATTCAGCATTTTTTGCAATATAGTGAGTATATAAATGTTGAAAAGTGGTTAATATCGTTGTTACTGACAAATCAGAAATATGCGTAAATCTCTTTTATATCAAATATTATATACCACATCTACATTAAAATGTTAGAAAATGCAAATCATTAGATTATTTTGCTTGTCATCATATAATATCTAATATTTAATTTAGGTATTTACGATGTTATTTGTATGCTAATTAATTCTTTAGTCATTTATATAACCGCCTTATCTTTATATTTGGATTTTTCCCTATATTCAATTGACATTTTAAACAACCTTATTCTTCAAGTGTATGCTAAAACAAGTTTATAGATCCATCATTGTCACTTTTATTTACTTCACATATGTGACCTTCCAGCCCGTACGGGCAGTAAATGCCAGAAACTTCATCTTGCGCTACAAGTGAAAATACATGTCAAGGTCATATTTTGCCGAAATTGATTTTTGACAGATTCACAATCCTAGTGCTTACTACAAAATACCAGCAAAGTTGCATTTCAAGAAAATGATAGGAAAGGTGAAATGAATTGACATATTCTTAAGACGATGAAAAGAAAATATAGGGCTTACTAATCTTTGAACGCGTTTATCTCAGTTATACGTTTTACTCCCTGACAACCTTTGACGGATTATAACTTGACGAGTCTGGAAATCGTGTGAAGTTGATTAAGGTGTCATTTTAATTCTTAAAGCATGGTCTTTGCAAGTAATTAAACAAGGGAAAATGACAAGTGCTGGCATTTACTGCTGTTTTGGGTTGGACGGTCACACATAGTGTCCTCAAGCATCGAACTACATTAATAATAAGGGGTATTATCCTTATTCAATACATATGCGATGAAGTTTTCACTTTCAAACAATTGGCGTCGAATTGCATGGTAAGAAAGTGACAACCCACGTTTATATTTTCCTTTGTTTGTTACTTCAAGCATCAACTCATCTCTTTAAAAACGCATCGAAAATCCATGAGCACCTTTGATGCGTTTTTAGACTGTGTAATTTTTAAATTCCCTGAAGACATTTTACAGAATTAGTTTTGGAACGCATCTTTTTGGCCCTATCTTATCTCTTATTTACATTCTGTATGATTTCTTTTCTATTTTACTCGAGTGCTTCAGTCTATTTATAATTGAAACATTGAAAATATGCTGGTTTAGACAATTGAAGAACAGCTCCTATATAAATATAATGTGTAATGTATCATTTGAATCAACCAAGAACAATATAGTGATGTACGGCTGGAAGACAAAATTTTGTGTAGAGAATAAATATCTTACAGAATAACAATAATCAATAACACTATTTATTCAAAAATAAAAATATGAACGTCTATTAAACGAGTGGGAATGTCTTGTTATGATCATGTAGCAACTGACAATGTTTTTGACAACTCACTTAAAGTTTCTACTAATATAAGTTTAACAGTGTTGGGAAGCAGGTAGCGCAGCGGTGACTCCCTCGCTTTGCACCATGAACCCATGACTGTTGTGGGTTCGATACCCGGCGCTGTATGTGCAATTGGTTGCCAGTGCAAACTTGCTCCCGCAGGTTTTCCCCTGGGCGCTCCGGTTTTCCTCCTGCATCTTATTAATATGGCCATTTGACCGAAGTTCTTCATGGAAAGCAGTGTTAAATATGTCATATTTATTTATTTAATCAAATTTAATAATTTGTTGACTTATTTGAATAAATACACGCAACATTATTTTAGACTATATGGGCCGTATTCTCGAACGATGTTTAACGCTAATCAGTGTTTAAATCGCGAGTTAAACTATGATTAAAATAAACGTAATTCTCAAAGAGTAACTAAACACAATCACCGTTTAAATTCTAACCACATGTCGTTAAACTCCTCTAAAATTCGTTTAAAACTAAATTAGGTCAGGGGGTAGTTTAAGGCGTGTTTTAATTTTATTTTCATCATGTGTCCGACAACTTTATCGGTCCTTGAGGCTTTAACAATATAATAATATTAATGAATAATGATTGAAGATGGAAGATGATAAAATGATGACAATGACATGACCCTGATAAAAAATAAATACTCAAAACGTATGCTTACGGTAAATAAACCTTGAATTATCATTGTAAACATGGCAAGTACAGTGCTCTGGCTATTGTGTAGCGTGGGCCTATCTTTACGTATTCAATACGATACATAGACATCGCTTGATAAAATAATACATACAGTGTATTTGATGAAGCGAAGAATTCTTTGTTGACTAGGGACCTGCTACTAATATAAAATGTATAATGTAGGTCACTAGTGCATATCTTTTACATGCACAGTTCAGTGGAAGATATTTATCAGTTTTAAACAACGGTTTTAACTAGACGCCCCGTTTAAATATTGAACGGACGTTTAGCTAAAAACAGATTTTAACTAAACGCGTTTTATATCTAACCAACGTTTAGATAAACATCGAGAATACGGCCCATATATGTTTTGCTTCATTGTACTGTGTTTCCTGATTCAGGAAAATGACTTTGAGCGTTATAGCGATCAAACCTGTTTCATTAAGTAAGAAGTCATGCTCAAAAATGCTTAAGCAGTTTAGGAGCAGGTTATCACCACAATTTTGACATCAAATATAAGTGGCATTTAATTAGCGTGATTCTATCGCCTGTTGACTTTATTCTCTCACTAGAAATATGCATCATTTCAGATTAATGTCATCCGATGTAGGCGCATCATATAGGAGTCAATATTGTCTGACTCCATGACCTACTTATTTAACTCTTTTTTAAATTAATTTTCAAAGAAATACCGTAGAATATGAACTAAAAGTCAAAGGACGTTTGTCCCAAAGAAATGATTTAGGGATCAATGTAAAAAATGTTCAACTTCGATCACTCACGCATGGATTGTTTCCATCGATTCAAATATTCTTAAATGTTCTGAAGCCAAAAACAAAAAAATAGAAACATAAATGTTTTATTGGATCACGTTGTACCACTGCCACTCTTGTATTTCAAACATTCAGAATGGAAATTGTCTACAGAAGGGCAATTGAAACATATTATTAGATGTACTAAAATGCTTCTAAAGGTGTTCATTGATTTCAATATTTAAAAGTAGTGGCATTGTAGCCGAAAAAGCAAACAACTACTATATCAAACTAGGGTTGTCACATAGTTCGATTAATAGAACCCTTGTTTTTTCGGGTGACACAAACCAACATAACTATCAAGTCCAGTAATCTAGAAAGCCACTTTACTACCTACCCCGAAAAAAGGCTATTTTTTTCGGGAGGGGCGGTCAGTCTGCCATGCAATCAATCAGTCTGCTATGTAGAATTCTGTCTTTCTAGTAAGTGGTATGATGTGATAGTGGATTTGTATTGTGGATAGTAACACAGAAAAAATCAAGGTCTTAGGATCGGACTATTGTCACATGGGTTGTCACGAGGGTTGTTCCCTTGTCATTCGACACCAGTTATTTGCGAAAGAATACTATATGACAGATTTATTAAATAGGGTTAAATACCCTTGATTATTTGTGTGTTTTTGTGCTGTGGGATACGATGTGAAGTAAATAAGAATGCCTTACACAGAATCAGAAATGTGATCCTATTCATTTTTCTGAATAGTAATGAAAATTAGACTACTAGACTACATGTAAGCAAGATTAACTGGGAAAGAGTAGAAAGAATTTTCAGATAATAAAAGAGGTAAAACATTTCTGTGAAAAAAGATTGGTATACCTTAAAATGTTTAAGAAAACAGACAACAATATTCATGTCATTCATGTCATGTTGCATCACTACTTGAATCGACCAGTTACTGATTGAAATGAAACAAACGTTATCTAAAAGTCATTTTACGAACCATGACTGACACCTTTATATGTTTTAACTATCCGGTAAAGCAATGAAATTTACACGCAAGGATGGTATGGTTTTGTGGAACTCTTTTGAAAATTGAACGCTTTATTCCTATTACAGGCAGATTTGGTTTAGTTATTAAAGTGGTAATTGAAATCGTATATGCAGATAGTATTTTACTAACTACACTCCGTTATCAAAAGTATTGCAACATAGCGCAAATCCTGGTGTTTGATAGTATAACTCGTCCATCGTTAATATTTGATTTCTTATTTATCTGAGCAATGTTACCAATGTGTGTTGTTCAATGCATTAAAAGAATCCCCTTAGCTTATTTTTGACCCATAGGTAATTTTTGTTGCTTTCAAAATGGCGACGTTATGAGAGATAATCAATGAAGACTTCAGGTACATTGTAGCCGTGAGAAACGAAGGAATCCCTTTTTGTTGTATGTGTGTGTGTTTTTTATGTTGCTGCCAAATGATTTCTGGGTTTGGTAGACGTCAACGGGACTCCAGTAATGCCAATACCTTGCGTACAAGCAGTTGTCCGTGAAAGACCACACATAGGAAAAATCATCAATATTAAAATATTTTAGGAACATGTGAAAAGATTGTAAATAACCATTTATCTTTCTTGAAAATGACGTCACTATCGACTGCACACAGGTTTTAGATGACATGTTCTTCGAAAAGGGCGTTAGCAGTATCAATCGAAACGCACATGCGCATTACGCAAACCCGAAGTAAGACATGCACGTTTGATAACATTAACTGATGAGTTTTGAATAAAAAACATTCCAAGTAGACAGGAGTTGATTAATTTAGCATTTGATCATCGACAGATTGTTATTATTATTATTATTATTATTATTATATAAGCATTTATATAGCGCCCCACAAAGAACGGAGCGCTTTACAAGGACAAAAAATACAGAAACAAAACATGAGAGCAGCAAAAAGTAATTAGGGAAATAACTGAGTTTTCAGCTGCCGCTTAAACATCGGCAAAGACTGAGCTTCCCGCAGACACATAGGGAGATCATTCCAAAGGCGAGCTGCTGCGATAGAAAAGCTAGCATCACCGGCACGTTTTAAAGATCTGGAAACAGTAAGCCGGGTATGGTCAGAGGAGGAGCGCAGTCTTTGTCTGTATTCAGCACTATCAACATTTTGAAGGTGCAAAAGGGCAGTTAGGTAGCTGGGAGCCATACCATTTAAGGCTTTGTAGACGTACAAAATGATTTTATAAATGATTCGCTGTCTAACAGGGAGCCAATGAAGTTCGCACAGCAAGTCAGCAGAGGGCTGGTCCCGTCCACAAGCCATAACTAATCGCGCAGCATTGTTCTGTAGGCGTTGAAGACGAGTATGGTCAACCTCGCGCGCTGCAAAGAGAAGAGAATTAGCATAGTCAAGGCGTGAAAGGACCGGTCCTCTGACGACGTGCTGGCAAGCATCAGTGGTAATGAAGCAACGTATACGCCAAATGTTTCGTATGTGAAAATTGACAGATTTGCAAATATTATTGATTTGCAAGTTCAAATTTGCAATATTATTGATTTATCAGCTCTCAAAGAATTGCTCATTTGAATGGCATTGTAGAAGCGAGCAACCGCAATCATTAATTGTTATGGCTAGCCCCCTAGTTAATGAAATAAGTGTCAATTTATCAAAATAAATAAAGACAAAAAAACCTTTAAACAACTTCATAAAGATGTCATTATAACTTCCATAACAAAATTTTCATACCAACGTTTTGAAAACGCCATTTGAATTTTGCGCTAAAACCACAGTCGAAAATTTTGCAATACATATGACTAGTGTGTGTACTTTAAATATCCTCAAAATTTGACGGCTTTTTCTATCCCGTCTGCGGAGTAACTGGATTATGTGAATACAACAGTGATCGGTGGATTGAATTAGGTCTTCTTTTACACTAAATGGTCTCGGTTATCAATTCAGCTGACTTTTTTAATAATTGATTAAATTTACTATAAATTAAAATAGTACAGTCTCTGCAAAACAACGATAATCAATAGAAACTTCGTCTGCGCAACACGCGAGGATGATATAATTGGTGGCCTATGTCCTGCAGACGTATTTCCCATAAATTCAAACGAATCCCATCAATTCAAACGAATTGTCCTGAGGGTCACGCATAACAAAATAAGTGTGAATGCCTTATTGAAGCACGACAGATCTTTACGACTCTTGTTTACTGTATCAAGAATGGTGCCTACCAAATCTCATACATTAGACACCTAAATCCAACTGTATAGAAATGTAGTCGTTTGAAATATTCTATAATATGCATACAGAAATATCTTTAAAAATACTATGTTCAAAAAAGACACAGCTACTTTCCTGTTTTTGTTATTTTCATTCCTTTAAAACTGGTGAAAACTGCCTAATTATGGTGCTTAAGGCTACGGTCCCTAATTGGGTGCCATTTTTGCCAAAGGCATCTTTACTGCAACTTTTTACCTACTTACACATATCAGAATAATACAATTTTTGGCGTACATATGTAATAGAGTCTCTGGTTTATACATGAGACTTTAGTAGTGATTTCACGTCCATTATCAAGTTAAAAATTACGTCAATAAACTACTTCGAAAAATTTACACATTTTCACCGAAACCTTAAAATTTTATGATGTTCGAACGATTCCCCTGTTTTCAAATTTGGACAGATTGTAGGCTAGATACTTTTTATTAAATTACAAATATTATTTTATAAATGTCTTGTGTTGATTTTGAATGATAATGTGATAAACCCTTGTTGTTTTGCCCGAAAAACCACGCGTGAATTATGACTCTGAGTTCGCCCTGTTCGATTTCTGAATAGCCTGATTTTAGTATCTACATTATCTACATTTTGTCTGATATACGCATTTGCATAATTTACTTACAAGTCGAGCATTCCAATGAGGCAAAAATTGCAATTTTTATGTAACAAAAGAAAAATACGGCATTCTAATGTTTATGTTTTAGATTTTAGTTCACGATCTCAACAATGCCTTGATAGCTCAGCGGTAGAGCGCTCGCTTCGTAATGCATGAGTAACTCCTGCCATAATCCATGGTTCGAGTCCCCGCAAAGGCAGTGGAAACTATTTATCTTTTCATGATGGAAAAATAGTTAGGATTCACATTTTCCTGAGCATGTGGATTCCTCGTAACCTTAATTCACGTATGTCTGCCTGTCCTCGGTGATAAATTGCATTAGTACTTTTCTAGGAAGCACAAACAAAAAAGTCTCCTGGTACATTTTTCTAATAGTATTGCAGGTATGCATTATTCATTATGTAACATACATTAACCTCGTTTAAAGAACACTTTAATATCCAACTTTTAATCATAGTTTCAGACTGTATTATAATTTGTTGTTATAAACTGACGCTATTACTACTTTCAAGAGCATTTATTGGAAACTTTTTATGAGATGTCTTAATACGTATTGTCTAAGGCAGAATATTGGAAAGAATTTTCAATTTTAGTTGCAAACCGAAGTATTCGGTAGCAACAACCACCCCACTCGCTGGTTACACCAGGGTTAACACATGATCATATTAAAAGCAGATATTTTCATTTGATTTTAATATTAATCTATGAACTAAATATTATTTCTTTTCGTTGTTATTCTTTAGAATATGTATCAACACAAAATATTGACTCTGGGCCGTGTACAAGTTTAGCAATATATTGTACGATTCATACTGAAATATATTACTAAGTTTTGTTCCACAATTGAATAATCTAACGACCGTAGATATGTCACGTTTTCCAAGTTTCTGTGTTGTTTCATCGTGACATTGGTAGTAGGTATAGGGCTAATATTAGACAACAAAAAATAATAGTAAATAACAATATCGACAACTTGAAGCCACAAGGTCATAATTTCTTGTGAGCAAGTCATTATATGTTCGATATTGTCCAAATAAAGAAACAGCCTATGGCACCTACACTTCAGATTTCGGATATTTCGGATATTGTTAGTATCAGTAATACTCAGTTAATTTTTACTTAGTTTTTAAAACTTTTAAAATGTCTCAAAATGAAAATATTTTAATATAAAGGTTTGAAAAAATGTAACACTTATCTTTCTTTTCTTTCGACAATATTGACAACGGATAAACGTTCCCTGTTCATATGCCTCTACGTAAAGTACAGTTTCAAAATTGCAAGTGCACAAAGATACGATACCGACCTATGCTTTTAGTATAATTAAAGCATCCGCCTATCACACCAAGTAATCAGTATGTCTGGTACCCTTTTATCAAAATTTCTTGTTCGCGAGCAACATATAATTGCTTTCCTTATTCCACACATACCATACTGCGTGGCAAGGCTTCTAATGTCAACTTTAAGCAATTTTACGTATCTACTAAATTTTTGCTTACACTGTTGTAAAAGTCTGTTTGTAATGAGACCAGACAGTAAAAATACACGACACATGAAATAGACAATAAATATACGGTATATATATAATATAAAAAGAATGCGTCATGTAACAACAATATTCCAGTAAACAGGCAAAAAATCAAGTATTACAACATTCAAATGGAATTAATGAGTTCCAACTACAAAAATATCTGTACTATATACTATGGCATCCAATCTGGGAAAGTAATACACGAGTGGACTGATTAAGGTCCCCGTCTAAACGAAATTTGTGGCATCTAATCTTACACGTGGTTTCCTTTAGGAAACACTTTCAATTAAGCAAACACTTTGTTGAGGTCCAAAATGGTCAAAATAGCTTAGCGAAGAATGACGTAACTTCAATGCAATAGCAACGATACGGGGCCAGTTCAGTTAATAATATAAATAAGTAGAATAAACCTACTTCAACCAAGAGTGTAAAATATCCCAAGGCGAATTATATCATGTAGCTTATTTCATCTTTCAGATTAATGTTTGTATGGTTATTTTTATTTTGTTTCATTATCAGCATACTATTAATGGAGAATTTCTTGAAAATCATCACTACTTACCGCTAAAGGATTCAACCATGAACTTTTGACCGATAAAATCAGCATAAAATGAAATATTGCACAAGGAAAAAATGGCATATAGAGCAGCTTCATAAATACAGGTAAAGCTTGCATAAACCATTCCGTGAACATATATTAAAATGAATACATTTCATATCTTTTTAGTATACAGTCAGTCGTACAGCGATACGTGCTGTAACTTAAGCTTATCAAGTTGCCTTACAGCCATTGCCAAATTAGGTTAAATTGCTACCCTCATTCCAGATGGGCGCTTACTTCAGACAACATGTGTCTATTGCTTTTGTCAGATCAATCTATGCCCAAATAATGAGACCCTAAATCATATATTCTAGTTCTAGCTATGCCTCAATAATATATTGCCCAAACTAAGACTAAAATGATACTATTATAATACCTCTGAAAAATGTTATACCAAGTATAGACAATAATTACCAGGATGGGTATTGGTAGTGCTGTGATGATGTTGGTTAAACTACGACGTTTCGACGGAATGTCGTTGTCCCTTATTTTTTCTACTACTACCGAGTGCTGGTCAGCATCTTGGAACTTATACCAAGTATACTCAAATTAAAAAGATTTTTTGATCTATTTGCAATGATTACTACCACAGTGGAGCATAGATATGAACTCTACTAAATACCATTGAGTTGGGAATAGAAAGTAGTGACTGTTGCACAATTGTGTAAATTCTATCATATATAATAGTTCAAATCTCTCTGGGTTTAATGAATACCCGTTCATTTATATGTCCTTATTTTAGGGTCATTAATATATAAAATATGCACTAAGCATTGTAAGCAATGAACTGAAAATAAATAATGTAGATTACACAGTGGATATTAACAAGCAGTTAACAACTCCAACATGTAAACGGATTCTTTGTTTTTGTCATTTTCTTTGTAATTCATTTTAATCGGAGAAATGCAATAGATAGGGTCTAGGTTCTCTTAACATTTTTTAAAATGAATGAAGTTTTAAAATGAGAGCACCAATAATTTGAGTCACTACCTTTTTTGGTTTTATAGACCCTCGTGGTAAATTGTTTTCATTAAAAAGGGAATTTTACAGGCTGTAAGTTGTGAGTGGGAGGACAGCTGCTTGAATAAAGTCGCATCTATAAAGTAGAGACAATTGTTAAGGTATTCATAACATGAATTGCCCTTAGAACACGGAGTATGTTTGTCTAAAAAAGACAAGTAAAGTAAAACATCAAAAGAAAAGATAAGTTTAAAAGGTTTGTCCTGTTTTTGGTTTATGACATTTTGCAAAACATAGATGCTATAAGATAGAAGGTTACTTTGAAAGTGTTAGTTTTGTAAGTTAACAAATTCTAAAGCTATGCTTCATTTCATGCATATCAATATAGCAAATGTCGGTTCCGACTCAAGACATCCACTAGGATTAAGGGCCCTGTCAACCCTTTGTTTTCAGATATGTTTTATGCTCTGTAACTCGGCAACGGATGATTCAATCCAAATAAAAGTATATATTTCTAGAAGCAGATTTGCACACTGAACATGATGGTGAGGTCAGTTTTGTACCAAAATGTGTCATTTTGGCCCTAGGTCCAAAAATTATTTTTTTAGGCTCAAAAGTATACGGAAAAGCTAACTAAATTTTGCTTCAAAAAAAATTTCGAACCATTTTACTTTTTAGAATCTGGAAAGCAATATCAAGGACCGCTTTTTTTAATTTTTTGATTTTTTTCTTAGTTTTTGAGATATTGTCAAAAATTGGTCCAAAATATCACAAATCCCACGGCTGCCACCTATTTTTAGCAAAATATGACAATGTTTGAGCTATTTTTGGCAATATTTCAAAATATAAGAAACAAATATTTGAAAAATGCATTCCTTAATATTGCTTTCTAGATTCTAAAAAGCAAAATGTTTCGAAATTTAACAAAGCAAAATTCAGTTAGCTAGCGATCAAACCTGTTTCATTAAGTAAGAAGTATGCTCAAAAATGCTTAAGCAGATTAGGAGCAGGTTATCACCATTATTTTGACATCAAATATAAGTGGCATTAAATTAGCGTGATTCTATCGCCTGTTGACTTTATTCTCTCACTAGAAATATGCATCATTTCAGATTACATGTAAAGTCATCAGGTGTAGGCGCAGCATATAGGAGTTAACATTGTCTGACACCCTGACCTACTTATTTAACTCTTTTTTAAATTAGTTTTCAAAGAAATAGAATATGAACTTAAAGTCAAATAAAATTTGTCCCAAAGAAATTATTTAGGGGTCAATGTAAAAGTAAAAAATGTACAATCTCGGTTGATACAAACTGACAAACAGTTTAGTTCCTATGGATTGTTTCAATCGATTCAAATATTGTTGAATGTTCCGAAGCCAAAAACAAATATAGAAAAGCATATATGTCTTATTGAATCACGTTGTATCACTGCCACTCTTGTTTTTTCAAACATTCAGAATAGTCCACAGAAGATCTCAAACCGGAAACACTTAAAAATATTTGTAAGAAATAGTATTGCGATATTTTGTTAAAGGTTAATCAAGGTATTTAAACATTATACTGGCTACCTCTGAGAAAATCTATGCCTTAAAGACATGGCTTAAATGTGATATAGTTTGAGTCTCCTGATGCTTATTATTTAATCAATAAAGAATTCGTTTTCAGACTATTTCTGTTGACAGATGTTCAGGATTCTGATGTTTCAAAATTTACATTCCATAATAATTAAACTTCTAACATTATTACTCAATTTTGGTTGCCAATAATGTATGTTTTCAAATATATTTTCGAATCATGTACAAGGATGATAAACTATAGAGTTTTAATGAAATATTTGAATTTTAAAGCATTGACAATAAAAATGCACAATACAATACAATAAGTTGTAAGATAAGCCATGTGTATACACACACATAAAGATGGTCGGAAAGGTGTGCTCTAAAATATATTGATTATCAAATCACGTCTTAAGGGCAATTGAAAAATATTATTATATGTACTAAAATGCTTCTAAAGGTGTTCATTGATTTCAAATTTTTAAAAGCAGTGGCATTGTAGCCGAAAAAGCAAATAACTACTAGTGGGTTGTCACATGGGTTGTCACGAGGGTTGTTACCTTGTCATTCGACGCCAGTTATTTGTGAAAGAATACTATATGACAGATTTATTGAATAGGGTTAACTTCCCCTCGATATGTTTTTGTTTTGTGCTGTGGGATACTAAGTGAAGTAAATAAGAATGTCTTATACAGAATCTGAAATGTGATCCTATTCATTTTTCTGAATAGTAAAGAAATAGACATACAAGATTAACTGGTAAGGTTTGGAACAGATAGTAAAAGAAATATCAAAATAAAACAGACATTAATTTCGGTTCCATCGTTATTTGCATCCAACCAGTCAAATTTTTATCCCAATATTTGATAAAGCACAAGTTTTTTTTACAATACCTATTGAAATGAAGCAAACGGTATCTGAAAGTTCAAACTATCACTTTGTGTAGACACTTTTGCAAGAGGAATAGTTTGAGTCCAGTTTGAACAAAATCGGATACTTTTGAAATTTTGGACTCCCATAGGGCCAAATCCGTGAACTCTAATATGACCTTTCACATTTTTGGCTATAACTCCAGAACCATATTTCAGACATAGGTACAAGTATACTTTTTCTGCTTCCTTGTGATGAGAGGAACATGTTGGTGTGATTTTGAACAAAATTTGACCAATTTTGAAATATCAGCCCTTGTTTTGGTAGCCATTTTGTTTTATCTTGGATTTCTCAAAATGCTCAATGGTGCGGATTTTGCATCATTCAGTTCTGGAATCTATGGGTCTCAAAGATTAAGAAT
>JXSR01S021946.1:47410-58135 GCA_000969725.1 Ophiothrix spiculata | reverse complement strand
ATTATATTTTCGTTTAATTCGATATCAAACATGACGCACTTCAAGCATAATTTCGAGTTAATAGCCTATATATTTAATGAACCCCACCCCTTAAACATCAGATTCTCTAACTCCCATCCACCCTTACTTTTTTAGGTAAATATTGACATCTATAAATACCACAAGTAGTTGAAATCAGCTTCTTTACCATTTTCTTCCTAGAAAAACCATAGTTTAGGGATAATAATAGCAACATTTTGAACTTTGACCTATTTTTAACGAAACATCACAATCTTTAGGTCATTACGTCTTTAAACAGGTGTAACATTTTGCACGATGATAGAGTAATAAAATAAACAACACAGCCAGTGTTCTAACTTACTTTTCCCTAATTTGATATCAAACACGACATGTTTTACGCGTAGCTTATGGCCAATAACCCATTATTTTTAATGACCCCATTTTTTTTTTAAATATTGACACCTGTAACTTCCACAATTAGTTGAAATCAGCTTCTTTGCTATTTTCTTTTCTAAATAAACCATAATTTAGAGATAATTATAGCAAAAATTTGAATTTTGACCTATTTTAACAAAAAATCTATATTTTTTGGGTCATGTCTTTAATTAGGTATAATTTTTTACAAGGTGATAGAGTAGCAAAATAAACAAATCACCCAGTGTTTTAAATAACATTTACCTTAATCTGATGTCAAATATGACATACTTTATGCAAACACTTTGGGCAAATGACCCCCTAGTTTTAATGACCCCCGAAAAGAAAAATTCCCCAGCCCCTACCCTTCCTCACTTTTTTCTGTAAATATTTATACCTATACCTACTATAATCAGTTGAAATCAGCCTCTTTGCATTTTTTTTCTAGGAAAACCCCTAAAATATGGATACTAGTGAAAAATGGAAGTAAAATCAAAAAAGTAAAAAAAAAATTATACACAGAAATGGCTACAATTGAGAAAGAATTGATTTTCAATATATATGATTATAAAATTTGTGGCCAGCTTCAACATTTTGGCTGAATTTGAGGTGTGGACTTAGTCAGAAGATGGTCTGTATTGACATGCTTAAATGGCAGTTTTTAAATGCTATGTAGTTAAAACTACAACTACATAGCATTTAAGTCAAGTCATGGTGCCAGGACTAGGTTGCAGCTGGCTGCAAAAAGTGGTAGCCTAATTTTGCTCTAGGGCCTCAGTCTCCTATCCCACTCTATAGGATACAGAATAGGTAAGGCACAGATGTTTGAAGTGCTCATTTATTAATATTTTGGTAAAACAAGAAATTCAGGTCCGTGTTCGAGTCCTGGCTAGGTCGTATGACATTTTTGAAATTTAGTAAGCGCTGGTATGCTTTGTGATTCTAACAGTAGAGTAAGTGGCCTGGGTGGGTTATTTTCGGCCCGTTACAATAGTAATCATTTAAGGGGCGGCCTGTTAATCCCAGCCGTTTGTTCTGAAGCAGAATTCAGTTTTTCTACATTTTCTGATACTTCAGCATGTTACCAATTATTAAAGACAATAAAATACTACAAAACAAAACTTTTAAACTTATTTATAGGTAAAATTGAAAGATTATTTTGACATTTTACAGTAAAAAAAACCCACGAGGATGTTGGCGGGAAAATATGCGTCCTATATTTTGCGTCTAGGTTGCGTGTTTTCATGTGCGTAACTGTTTGCACGGCATCAAGTACTGCTTGTGCGGGTGAACGCGTTGCGTTATGTTCTTGAATGAGCACATTTGTTAAAATCCCGCAATAAACTTGTCAATGTTGTAAACAAAGACCAAATAATTGAACATCGGTATTTTAGATTTTTTTCAATATTGACAAAATTAGGAGCTTTAAATTGGATCTGAAAGTTGAGTACAATGCTTACCAATAATATCAATTACATAATAAGTTTTCATGTCCGATACCCAGGGTTAGACCTCAAAATTCAAGGGTTTTAGGTCAAAATGTGCCATTTCTCCATTAAACATGGGATTTCTCCTTTTCAGTTTTGATGAATCATTTTTTCAGGAAACGTAACTAAAAAAACTAAAAAGTACAAGGAAATCCTTTTCAACCATTATGTACAGTATATCAAAATCTGGGATCAAGTTTCTCATTTTTTGATTTAAGGTCCTAAAATCAAAGATATTCATTAGTTTCTATCAAAATTGATGCAGATAAATGTCGGAAACGGCACATTTAACATGGTTTTCATTATATTTCGAAAAATTATTTGAAAAAATAAAAAATGCGATCCTTGATAATTTTGTGCAGATTCCAAAAAACGATATGTGATAAAATGACAGTAACAATTTTTTTAGTTACGTTTCCCGAAAAATGTTTAAGCAAAATCACTGTTTTTTTTCTATTTTTTTCAAAATATGGTCATTTTTGAACCAAACCAATAGCATAAGCAGATTCTTCTTCAAATTTCCTTTCTAGAAATGTATACTTTTCTTTACTGTAACTTAATATTTTTAGACTTATAAGCCAAAAAAGAAAGTCAAAATATACATAATGTAAGCCTTAACAGGCCCCTTAAGAAGTTGAAGATGTTCAGGGTGTGCCAATAAAAACGCAAGATTTATTGTGATTTTTTTCTGAGAGACTAAGGCTACATGTAATAAAAACAATTATCAAATGTTATTGTACATAATCTCAGCTTCATATAGCATTTTGTTTCGTAAAATTTGAGCGTTTAATTCTGAAGTTATTACAAATTCTGTGAAGCCCTTAAAAATTGGGTTGGTCCGATTTCTTGATCTCAATTCCATGATCAATAACCAAAAGTAGGTGGCAATCAAAACATTAAATGACAAGTTACTTCATCTGCAGATGAAAACTTCTATCCCTAACTTGCATTTTGTTTTAGTGTTATATCAAAAGCGCCAAAAAGGGTGTCAGAATAACTTTTAAAAATTACCAGAAATAATGATTTCAATTGTTTTCTATCCAAATATCATGTTCAAAGTTTCCCCAAACCGGAATGTAAGTTCGTTTCTGATTATCTGGCATGATGTGAACCTTGATTGTATGATTTATCTTGATATGCAATGTAGTTTTCCCCCAAAATTACAATTGCACCTACTGCCTCCGAGTCTCGCATTTTATCTATTCATTTTTATGATAATAGGTTAATATGAAAGCCCTTGATTTGATATTTTATTTTAGAGCTGACACTGACTGAAGTACCACAACTAAAACCAGCAAAGCTGAGACTGCTAAAACTAAATTTCATAACTTCTTAATAATTGCTTATAATTCTTTCTTGAAATCGATTATCTGTTTTGTTTTCAATGAAAATGATTGATCAATAATATCTTTGAGCCACAAATAATTGTAAAATTAATTTAGCTTGTTTAAATTTATAGGGGCTAATGTCTTGGATGCATATCATCCTATGTTAACATACTTCATCAGATGATCACAAATCGGACCAGATTGAAATTTGTGCTCCATTTTGAAAATGCTGTATCTCAGGACAGGAATATCCGAATTGGATGAAACAAAGGGCATAATGAAGGGGAGAAGCTCTATTTTAATATTATTAATGTTTTGATGAGAAAAATGGCCTGCTTATATTTTTAATATTTTCATTTTCAAATCTTGCATTTTTATTGGCACACCCTGTATGTACTCAATCATCTAGTAAAAGTAAATAAGTGAAGTAAATAAATCTAAAACTGGAAGTTTACTTTACTTATTTAAGAAGTTGTTCAAAATCAATAATTACAATCCTAGATTGGCTTCACAGATGATCAAAATATGAAGATAGGACAAAAACACTATCTCTATAATTGGCTCAGGCAGCCAAAGTAAATTGATTACTTCCCTAAAAGGGGTTTAAATATTTTAAGAAATCAAGATAAGAAACGGTCAAAATTGTTTGCATATTTTTTTTGGTTAACAACAAACTGAACAAAATTTCAAAATTTTGATTTTGTTAATCAACAATAACACTTTCAAGTCACAATTTTAAATGCCATTCTTTGTGGTGCTATTTATTCATTAAATTTGAAATCAATTACAGGTGTATTCCATGAATTAAATATTAAGTAAAGTTTCCTCTTTTCTGGATATGAACCTTGATTTTGACATTTTAAACATGGATAAGGTGAAACAGACACCATATAAATTTTATACATGCTAAGTTTTATGGATTTCTACCAGTACCCGTCATAATTTTGTGATGAATAAAATATAATCAACATGTGAATTTCACAATGTGTGTCGGGTTTCCCAGTAATAATGTGAGCCTGGAAAACCTGGCTTACATTATCACTGGGAAACCCAAGGAATTTTTATTGGGGAATCGGGATACGCGACCATCTTGTGTCGCTCATGGAGCATAGTTATTGTACTTCCGGATATATTTGGAGTTTGACCCAATATCCAAGCAGATCGCGTAAATCTTCACTTGACGCATATACAGCTTTTGCATTTTGTTTCACACACAAACCGTGTCTGCGTTTCAATTAGCATGTCTTGTGACTTGCTCTGATCAGAGTGCGCCAATTTTCCTCCTAATCTGTTGCACTCGGAGCCGTAAAATGCCGGAGGTACAATGGTTTATTCAGAGTCTGTCGATATGTATCGTACAACAGCACATTTAACACGCGCTATTCCTTGTGCATATCGCGTATAAAGGCTGCGCGTCAACGGGCATCGATCGATGCATAACAACTCTGAATAACTCATTACTCACCCTTTATGAGTAACATTCCAAGATGGCTGCTGTCCCATAGGATTTACATGGTGGTGAAATCAAAATGGTGGAGAGTATCGATTCCCCTTTTAAATTTCTCGGGGAAACCCCATCACACATTACAACCAACATGTCACTTATTTCATGTGCAAGTCATAATGTTGTGATGCACGCGGGTGATGCATCAAAAATCAATAACATGTGGGTATCACCATGGGTTACCTAGATCACGATGGGGCAAGCTCCATGAGAGCTTTGAGTAGAAATACCATGTCAAAAGTTCCTAGTCATGATTAATTTCTGCGTGCTTGCAGATGAATTAAATTCAAATGTTTTTCTGATCATTTCTGGCACACCAACCAAGTCTCGTCGGTTTGAAGTTGGAATGTATCAAAGTCGCCACAAGCGATATCGATTTGCAAAGAACAATTTATTTTGAAAAAATTACCTCTGAATTCAATTTTTGCTAATTCCTGCCACAAATAACACCATGACTACACACCGCGATCAATTAAACTAGGATTCGCTCCACAGCGCAGGCTACTCAATTCCAACGCAACGGCACACGATAGCATTATTGATCCGTTGAATACCGCGTTATAGTATCACTGGCCCTTTACTCCTTTGGTACTGACGATGACTCCCTACTCTGCATGTAATTGATCAATACAAGAATTGAATTTAGAGGTATTTAAAAAAATGATTATTCTTTGCAAATCAGCACAGCTTGTTAATGAAATTGATGCATTCCGGCTACAAATCAATGATAATTGCGTAAGCCAAAAATTATCAGAAAAACGTTAATTCATCTGTAAGCATGTAAAATCATGGGTAGGAACTTTTGACATGGAGTTTACATTCGTGTACATTCCAGGAGTGGAGATTATGCATCCACGATAGAGTGTCAAATAGATGTGGATTTACGCTGCGTATTCTACTGCATATGTGTTGTACCTAGTGTTATACCTTCAACTCCTACCTAAAAAGTTGCTCGTCAACACATAGATGTACATCTCAAGAACCCACATGGATGTACACCTCAAGCTCTGTGGAGTTTGCCCCATTATCACTGCATGGGAAACCCCATCACACGTTGCAACCAACATCAAGTTTTAAAGGAGCTTGGTCTGATTGCCCCAACTTTTTTTTCAAACTTTGTGAGATTTTGGTACCAAAATATTGCTCATATTTTTCTCATAACTCATGTGAGATTTCACGGCGGAGTTATGTTTCGTTTTGGAGATTTATATGAAAATGTGTCTAATTATGGCAACCATAATTAATTCTATACAGTAACGTATAGGAAGCTCTGAAATACAAAACTACCCATAAAATCAAAACTATTTCACAGAATAAGCTGAAATTTGAAATTAAGACCTCTTGAGTGGTCATCTCTCATATGACCATGAAAACTAACTTTTGAAAAATCGGACCAAGCAGCTTTAGCAGGATCATATTGGGGAAAATTCCTCGAGAGAGCTTTGAATGCATATGTCCCCATAATAACGTGTCAAATACTAGATGTGGATTCACACTGCGTATTCAACTGCGCATATGTGTTTGTGCCTACGTGTTATACCAACATATTATACCTTATCTTCCTACCAAGTCACTCTTCAACACAATAGATGTACATCCCAGGAACCTACATGAATGTACATCCCAAGCTCTTGTGGAGATTGCCCAATTATCACTAGGACCCCCAATAACATGTCAGAACTAAGGTTTCTGTCGACATGCCGTATGTCGACATAATTGTTGACATAAAGTATATCTCGACATGAAATCTAATTTGTCGACAAAACTGGGCAAGTAAAATTTTATAAAAACGTACGTTTAAATATTGACAATTTATGACTGTTTATTAGCAGTTGAGCTTAAAGTGTTGCATGAATATTTAATGCTTATTAGTTGTTCCTCATTTACAACCATTTTTAAAGTTATTACGATGGTTCACAACCAAAAAGTTTCAAAACATCAATTTTATATCATTTTGGTCGTACGCAGAAAGAACTAGCACATTACTATATTATTAGTATAAGTCTACGTCTCAAACGGTTCATTAAGCCTATTCAAACAAGTTTCGTTTTTCCCACAAACACCAACTCTTTGAAATCAACTTCATGTAGACGTTGACAACAAATCATTGCGACATGTCGACATGAAAAAACAGTCTTGACAGAAACCTTAGTCACAACCTACATGTTACTCATTTCCTAGGTTTCCACCAATTCATATCATATTATGGAGATTTATAAAAATCTGTAACATGTGGTTTTCACCACGTGACATGCTTTCCAGGATCATAATAAGGAGCTTTCGATTTTAGTATGGAGGGTAAGGGATCAGAGCGCCATACTATTGTTGTTTCAAATAATTTTTGGACATGAAAATTCAGAGCTTTGAGTCACAGTATTGTTTATGCAATTTACGCAAATACGCAATACTCTCCATGTGCGTACGATGTCGCACTACTGTTATTACTGATTGGAAACTGCGTTGTGTACTTCCCGATGTCCTGTGCTTGTCACTGCTTGTGGATACGTGTTGGCTGCGTTCAAATCGTCAGTTCATGTCCGAAATTTATTTGTAACAATAATAGGTGACATTAAATTCCATCATGTATACTAATCAGCTAACTATTGTCCGTAATACAATGATTTATTCATCAGTAGTGCTGTTATCGATGGGCTTTTTGAGAATCGACATGTCGAAAGGCAAACATCCGAGATGTCGACAACATTATCGATAATCACACACTTTGACATATGGGCTTGATTTACCAGTAACCACTACTTAACAGGGAAAACTACATGTATCATACATAGTACAAAAATAAAAAACTGGTACCGTACGTTAAGAACATCAAGAAATTCGCAATTTGTTCATATCTTTATCATTGAAAGCCATGGGGAACAATCGAGTCACCTCATTTCAAACGCACATTTGATGATGCGGTCGTCATATTATTATTGGACCGAACTTTGAAAATGTATCTTGATCGTTGTGGAGAAAGTTTTGCATGCATTGAAAGTGCACATTGGATGTCGTTTAGTATCGATACTACCATTTTATGTATACAATACTCTCAACAATCGATACTTCCGACAATCGATAACAGCACTACATGCAAGATGCTAAAAGCATGAGTGTGGTATATGAACAGTGTAACATTACATGTTAACCCCGGGGGGGGGGGGTACTTAGTACAAAAGTGATCACGGGGATGTGCCGCAAACTTGGGTAGCAAAATCAGACTGTCTGGTATACCAATGGGTCCTTTTTCTTTGCAAAATGTGGTATTTTGATGGGTCTGTTTTTCTAAATTTCAAACAAAAATCAAGAAATTTGCGCCAAATTAGAGTGAATTTTCTGAGAAAATTCAAATTTTTGCATAAATTTTGACTCGAAATTTGGTATATGGATGGGTCCCTTTTTCTTGAAAATTGGTATATGCATGGGTGCTACTTCAAATTTCCAAACGGCACACGTACACCTACCAAAACCAAACTTGAGTACCCCCCCGCCCCCCGAGGAGATAACAGTTACCTTTATGATTCAGTTAGTTGATTAGGTGATCATGCCATCTCTAGAATGACCCGTCATGAAAAGCAAAAGCTCCTTATATCACTTGTAAACCCATTCACAATTCACAATAATTATGTTAATTTTAAATATCACTGGTCTACACAAGGAAATTTTATAGGGGAATCACAACTCGCAGCCATCTTGTGTCGCTCATGGAGCACAGTTATTGTACCTCTGGATATATTTAGAGTTTGGTCCGATATCCTGGCAGATCGCGTAAATCTTCACTTGATGCATATACAGTATGTGCATTTTAATTTGTTTCACTTGCAAACCTGTCTACGTTACAAGTAGCGTGTATTGCTATTTGTTCTTAGCAAAGTATGCCAATTTTACTGCTATTCCGTTTCAACTAAGACCCTCGAAGTACAGTGTGGCACGCAGAGACGTCAAATGCCAGAGGTACAATAACTCACCCTCCATGATAGACAATACAAGATTGCCACCATCCAAAAGGCTTACACGGCAGTCAAATCAAAATGGCGACGAGTCCAGGTTCCCCTATATAAGTACCTTGGGTCTACATCAGTTGCCGCATTTCATGATGGCACAGTCTCCACTTCAGTTTCTACATTTCCTATGGCAACCATTGCAGCCTCTTCCACAGATCCCTCTGGCTTGTCTCTAAATAAAACTGAGTGCCTACTGATGCCTCCTCCAATTACCTGTTCTGAGTAAGAGTGTATTTCCGTGATAAATATACTTTCAGGCGCACAGGGTTCAATGTCAAAGGTTTTAGATTCCAAGACAACTCCACTTTGAACCTCTTCATATTTTACCTCTTGAGGGCAGGCTCCATTGTGTTCTTCTACATTTTCTGGTGATTTCTTCTCAACTATATTCATCTCAGCTGATTCTTGATTGGTGTGTTGTATAACATTATTGGAGGTGTCTGTAGCTGAGCTGATTGCATTTACCAGTTGTTTTACTTGTTTAATATCTGCATGACCCTGAAAAGCACAACATATTAGATTGAAAATATTAATTCTCATCAGGAAAGACAACATGACTGAGCAATTCTATAATTTGATCAACACCAAATAGGCGGGCCTCTTCACACCGTGAATTGATATAGATAAGCATGCACATAGCTGAACACAGCGCAACTGCAGGAGACGCATCGCGCATTGTACGTGTGGTTTGCGCGTTAGTATCTACGGCACGCATGTAAGTGGGATTATATTTACTTGCGGATGAAGAAAAGCCTCATAATTCTCACCTATTTAGTGTTGATCAAAATATAGCCTGGGTGCACAAAAACATTAACTTGCAATTAAGCTTGCAATGTTTGCTCAAGATTTATTCGCTCATATGTAAAGCAATGTCTCTTATTAAACACGGCATTACAATTCTTTATAATGTAAATAAACATGCAGGATGCACATTGTATACGATCGAGTGAGCTAATGTCTCTTCTTTGCGGAGTAATGTGTTTTCAGAATGGATTCAAAGCTTTTACAAAATCAAATTCCTTTACCTTTACCATCATCATTTATATTGTGCTTTTTTGAGGGAAAGAAAACATTTATGACTGTTATTAATCTGTTATTGGCGCACTTTGATCAGAGCAAGCCACAAGACATGCTACTTGAAACGCAGACACGGTTTGTGCGTGAAACAAAATGCAAAAGCTGTATATGCGTCAAGTGAAGATTTACGCGATCTGCTTGGATATTGGGTCAAGGCAGAGAAACCTATGTGAAATAAATTAAGATGAAGAAAATGTTAATCTTCAAGAAAATTCATATGTGTTGTAGCTATCAATATGCTTACAGCAGAGATGCCAGTATGTATTACTAGAAAACCTTAAACTTTCAAAAAATCCTGAAAATGCGCGTAAATTTTGGCAAAAAAGCTGGAAAAGGGGCTGAAAATAAGATAAAAACATGTAAATTTGGAGGAAAACTGGCATCTCTGTTACAGTCACTGTCTCGTCCTTTGTGGACTCATCAAAGCAAAACAGAAAGCTATTTTACAATTGATCAGAATTAATAACCAGTATTAGAAGCCTATGGCCATTAGAGTGACTTGGTATGTAAAAAAATCAGAAAAGACAATATAAAACAAACTACGGTCTAGCTTTATTCATTTGATTCATTCGGTCGAAGTTTTACTGATCTGGATACACCTGGTAAGATAGGAAAGTCAAAATCCGTACCCTTTTTAATGGTCTGCTAACAGATAAAAGGATGGATATTACACAATGGCGTTGTCCAGTGGTGGTGACTGTTTTTTCTTGTGGATTACCAGAGTGAGGAACGAGTGACCTCTACCTTCCATAGCTCATTTTTCTTCTTTTTCTAGTTCTTCTCCTTCCAGCATTCCATTTGCCTAGGTTTAGTGGTTGTCATCGGTTAGGTAGGGTTAGAGGCACCTGAGCCTTGGGATGATCAGTGACTCTGACACCAGCAACACTGACCTGCGTGGACATACTCACAATGGT
>JXSR01S021946.1:0-10399 GCA_000969725.1 Ophiothrix spiculata | reverse complement strand
GAGTCCCCGCAAAGGCAGTGGAAACTATTTATCTTTTCATGATAGAAAAATAGTTAGGATTCACATTTTCCTAAGCATGTGGATTCCTCGTACCCGTAAGGATGGTATTCACCAGGCTTTGCATACAGCAAATACTACACTATTAACAATTAAATTTACCACTGGGAAAAATCCTAAAAATAAATGCATAAGGCAAAACTGAAAAACAAGTTTGTTTCCTGTGGGCCGCGCGCATTTCATTTTGTCGTCACATATTTGCGCATTTCATTTTTTTATTTGATATTTTAGAAAACGAAAATCAAAATAGCCAATTTGATAAAAAAGAACGGGGAAAATTGCAAAATTATTACTAAAGAAGTGTTTTCTTTTCAACAAAAACTTGAAACCGGACAGGTTTCTTACTAAAAAATCATCACCCATGCGGAATTTCAATCAAATTTTGCCTTAGCACCTCTTAAAACAATACAAAAAAAAATTAAAAGAAAATAAAATAAAAAACCGCATTTCGCATTTAGGTTTTTTGACCACCCACAGGAAACAACCTTGTTTTTTTTTTTTTTTTTGCCTTACTTAGGATCAATAAAATCAAGAGAACATTTTCCTGACACATATGGTAACTTGGCAAAAAGTATTTAATTCACAATTATTGCTGTCTTAAAATATTTTTAACCTACTTTATGCAAAAATAAATATTTTCCATATTAAACGTTGCCTAAAATAGCATGTAAATTGCTTCTAGAATTTAATATTCTCTAAGAAGGGGACGAATTATATGTTTTTTCAAGGGGATAAAATAAACACAATAACAAAGTTACCAATATTTACACTTTCCGTTTATAAGGCTGAACATGAAATACACATTGTTTTTGGATTCGACCATATGGGCTCTTATTCTGAGTTATGTTGAGTCATTACAGATAGGTTGTCACTCCGGGGGTTGTCACACACTGATTTATTGTTATGTTTCCTTGTGGTAATATTGCGACGGTGTATTATCTTTCGCCTGTTTCATTTAGGATATAAAGGTCTAGCACATGGTTAACAAAGTGAGGGAAACCTATATTATGGAGCATGGGCGTCATTTCAGGGGGGACAGGGGGGACACGTCCCCCCCCCCCACTATTTTGTGTGTCCCCCCTCAAAATATTAGGTGTCCCCCCACAGCTTAAAAAAAGTTTACAACGACCTATTTGAGGCTCCTAAAATATTGGCGTTGGTCATTTTCCGAACAAAACAAAAATAACAACAACAACAACAATGCATTCTGCCAGTCAGCTATTTACAGTCAGAGTTGCTAGTGTAATGAAATACAGCGTCCGTGTGACTGAGTGTCCTAGCATCATTCAAGTTTGTTGAACGTACTTGTACATGTGCGATCAATAAATCATTGATTGCGACCTATATTTCGTATTGTTCAATTAGACCCGGACTCATGGTTTTGGGAGACACTCAGTCTCATTACACTGGTGTAAAAGTAACCTTAGTCCTCCTGGGATTGAAGTCCGCCATCCATAGACCATAACAGAATAAAGTGTGAAACTAAATGCCGCCCGAGAGTTGTTAGCGTACCACTTTCCTGTACCACCCGGACAGGGGCGTAACCAGGGGGGTGTCCGGGGGGGCAGCTTGCCCCCCGGACCCCAAAAAATCGGGAAGGAGAGCAAAAAAATGGGAAGGGAAGAAAGGGGAAAGAAGAGGGAAAAGGCAAAGGAAAAGAGAAAAAGAAAGAAAAGGAAGGAAGAGAAAAGGGAAAATAGAAAAGAAAAGGAAAAGAAACCATTATTTCGTTCAAATATAGGCGTTTTTTAGCTAAAATAAACATTTGTCCACATACTTTTTGCGCGCGCTACGCGCGCGTTTAATTTTTATTCCAACAAATACAAAAATCGGGAAGCCTCTTGAGTCTTGCCCCCCCGGACGGTCAAAGCTGGTTACGCCACTGCACCCGGACAATAAGTACGAGGGACTATCATTCCTACATTCCGGTATATATTTACAAATGTGGGCCGCGGCGGCTACTAGGGATGCGGTTGTCGTCACTCATTGTAGCATACCGTTGTAACAAATATGTGATCACTCACCCCGAAAAGGGGGACTTTGCGACAGAACACTTTTCAAGAAACAGGTGAAAATATGCCGCGAAAAATACAAAACATAATAAGAATTTTCCAGCAGATTTTCTGTTGTAAAATTTGATCGCCATGATCAATTTCAACAAGTAAGGTGTCATGTTTTAGCTTAGAAAATGCCGAAACAGTTGAAATAAAAAGAATCAAAATTGATTTAATCTGCAAAGTCCCCCCCCCCCCTTTCGGGGTGAGCCATCACAAATGATGTATACTAGGCCTTGCGTCACAAATAGGTCCCTCAAATATCATGGATCTGTTACATATTACCCTAAAAAGTGGTAGAAAACATGCATTTTGCTAAAACTTCTTTACGTATTTGGAAAAGTTTTGTATCATATGAAAGGTCTATTTATACTCTATTTATGTGCAAAAGTGAACTTCTCATGAATTCAATTAATTAAGTTATACTTGAAAAAGCAATTAGGGAACACGATGGATCGGGTGGAGGCGGCGACGGTGGAGGCGGCGCGCATAGGATTACATGCAAAAATGTAAGAAAGTTATGATTTATAAACACTTGTTTTATTAAAAATAAAAATGCTGGGATTATAATTTTTTGAATATACTTTAATGAGATATGCAAAATGCTAAAGCATGTATCGAGTATTGACAAGTCACCCAAATTTTGTTATTTATTAATGGTTCATATTAGGGTAATTTTCTCTATACATTACTGTACAAAACATGCATACTCGAAAACTTTAAACGATTCTTTTGACTGAGTCGACGTAAATGATAAAAGTTATACATTTTTCAAAAGGAAATTTATCAAGAAATCCAATTATGTGATTAATTTTTAGGTAGCGTATACATGAAATATCTTTTGGCCGATAAATGTCCAAACAATTAATGAGTCGTTTCATAGATTTTGACCATCCTCAATATTTTGACCACAATGAAATTGGTCACCAAATGAATTATTTTATGGAAGGCTATCATTACATCCTTCAAGTGATGTTTGCGTCATCTGGATACACCTTTCCCCAAAAATATCTCATTGTGCCAAGTTGGTTGACCAAAATTCACTTTTATTTTATTTTGCACCCTGTATAATTTTTACCCATCCCTAAAAATTAGACTTATTCAGGTAATATTGAAGTCCTCGGAAAGTAAGCTTTCCAGCAATGTCTAACTTTGTAGGTTTTAAGTGTATATATTTAGAGTTACGATCCGTTGAATACAAATTGGCATGGTTTTACCAATGTTTTTGTGTGAAACGAAAAATATGACCAGTTAATGACTTACGTCCACTAGTTGTATTTTACATCAGATATGCTAGAATGAGCAACATGTACCAGCCGACAACTGCATCTTGCCGCGGCGGCCAATAAAATATAAAAATAAATGTTGAAAGTTGAGTTGAATATGTGAATTGTCATTCGCAAAGCTGTTGCTGCTTGGCAACGCATGTCCTTATGCATGGCTATAATAAATGTTGGTCTTGTATAATTTTGTTTAAGAAAACTGTAACATTTGTTTTACATTTTTTCCAGGTATATAAACGAACTGACAATGGATGGCACTTAAGATTAAGATGATCTCGTGGATGATGACACATCTTAAATGGAAATAATCGCTCCCAATGCATGTGATATACCTTCAAGAAATCCTCAAAGTGCCTTCTATATCACTAAACTTAGTCTCTTCATAGGATCTTGATATTCAAACCATTCAACGTCCTCGAACGTGAAAATGTCTTCTGAAAATATACGGCAAACTTTGGAACATCCACTAGCACAGCGCTCCTTGAACATTTCCTCGCCTACAATGTGTACTCTACACTCGTCGGCACATGAGAGTGCTCCAGCTCCGCAATCGTCGAATGATTCTCAACAATCGTCAAACGCACGATATCCTTCAAGCAAATCATTATCTCCTAACACTATTCAGCACTCGTTGGCAGATTCACTGGTCCTACCACAAGACCGACGTTGTTCAAACCCTTTCTTATCCAATAACTTGTCTTCCGAAAATACTTTGCAATCGTCAAAAGAATCAACCGAATCGCCACAAGAAGATCAATCTTCAATCTCTTTTACATCTCCAGAATTGAAAGAGTCCCCTGAGAGTAGTTGGCAATCGTCGGAATACCCGCAGGCGCGACCAAATCAATCATTATCAATAAATTCACAAATGTCTCCTAAAAATACTATGCACTCGTTGGAAGTTTCACTAATACTACCGAAAAGGCGAAATTCAAACCCATTCACAGATAATGCCTTTAAAATGTCTTATGATTGTAATGTGCAAGATAGGTCTGAGAATTTACCAGAATCGTCACAAGATCAGTATTCTTTAAATCATTCTACGTCAAGAAAATCGTCATCATCTGATGACGCCAACAATCCCTTCAAGAATACACTACGTTCATCAAGTTTCGAACATTTATTGACATCTTTTGATGATATTTACAAAGATTTGACCTCGGATCCAAAAAGATCGCCATCGTCTTATCCGGATTCAACTAATTCGTCGAATCCTTCCTCATCCAGAAACTCATCATCACCGTCTGTGGATTCTGCCACAGAATCGGCAAGATGTTCAAAATCAGGAGATTCATTTGCGGCTTCAGAAGAGACTAGCACTCCAGAGGCTGCGGTATGCAATTGTCATGATAGTGACGTCACAATGAAAATCCCGGATATTCAAATTGAAACTTTTAACGAAGACACGGAAGAAGATTCAGAAGAGGAGGGTAAGACAGCTTGTTACTGAATACACGTTTGTTTAATTGTTATCTGTTTTGTACTTTAAGGCTGCACTGAAAACCTAAACTGGTCAGTGTGACTAACTCTAAGCTAGTCCAGATGGTATGCATCTAGACTAGCTTTAAGTTAGTCAGTATTGCTGGACTAACAAGGATGACTAACTTAGCCTAGTCCAGTATGCTGGACTAGTCTCATTTTACTTGCTTGACTAGTTTTAAGTTAGTCTGTTGACAAGCTTGATGTAGTCCAGCAAGGTGGATTAGTGCAGGCTAGTCGCTTGACTAGTTATTGACTAGTTTTAAGTTAGTCCAGATGGTACACATCTTGACTAACATAACATTATTCCAGCTGAATGGACTAATGTAACACTAGTCCAGCTGCTTGGCCTGGTTTACTCAAACTAGCCGATCCCAAATAACTAACCTCAAGCTAGTCCAGCCATTTAGACAAACCTAGTGCAATATATATGCATGCTATGAAGTTGCAGAGTCACAGGATACAGTTTTTGATAGCTAATTCGTCAATGATGTAGAGAGAGGTTTAAGAGTGACATATGAGTACCACCAAAATAGTCAGTCAGCTGCATATAAACAAATGATATAATTCACGATGCATCAGTAGTACATGATGGTGACATTTATGAGGTCAAACGACGGCACGGTGTTTCACATGTCTGTGCTGTCCACCATGTTGTCCTCAAAGACTCCATCTGACCGGGCCCAGTCTGACTAACTTAAGCTAGTCAAGCCAGCTTGACCAACTTGAAGTTGGTCAAGCTCTTTTGTACCATCAAGGTAGTCAAGCTCTCAGTCTGGCAAACTCGTCAAGCAAAGTTTCGCACATTAGTCAATCGGGCTTGACTAGTTTAATACTAGTCAAGCAGGCTACTAGTCAAGCAGGCTTGACTAGTTTGAAATTTGGCTTGACCAACGTCAACCTAGTCAGGCCAGCTGGACTAACCTGCCTGACTAGTTTAAAGTTAGTCAAGCAGCTGCTTGACTAGTTTTTGTTTTCAGTGTGGATAGTTAAAGATTATAATCTGTCCGCGTCGACGTGTGCGTCCCCTATAGTTTTGGGCACAGCCAATTACGCCTGAGAGGGGTGAAGCTTTTATGATAAGCTCTCAATAGGACTTGTCACTAAAATCGTTGGTCACCCACGCATTAGGTGTATGATTGTCACCATAGTGCCATGATGCACAGAATGTGAAATATGGTGACATACAATTATTGGTATAAAGCTAAATATAGACATACAAGACATACAAGTCCCTGCCCCGCTCCTAGTTAAATAAAATTAACTCTCCAACAATGGTATGATTATTTACTTTATTTCAGCTTTTCATCTGCTTGTTTCCTTGGGCAAGAAACTTTACTCTAGTTGCTCCGTGGTTCGGAAGTCACGTAAAACCGTTGTTCCCCTGTACGAATAGACTCCTTCAAGGGGTATGCATGTCATGCAAGTAGTGTATCATTGATTGATTGATTTTGTTTGTTTGCTTTTGTGGATGTGTTTTGTCTGTCGGTTTGTTTGTTTTTTTGGTAAAAGATATCGAGCAGGTACTGACTGTTTCTGTGGTGTTTTTTCTTTCCTTCACCATCAAGAACCATCTATCGACGAAAATTTATTGGCTGCCGTGTACAATGGTGACATTACCGCTGTTATGGAGATACTTAGATGTAATGATGCACAAGACTTAAACATGGAATATGTAGACCGCAATGGCAACACACCCCTCCGGGCAGCTATTCAGGAAGGGTATTCCGGTAAGGTTATTATGAAGAATTTAGATTTACTTAAAGCTATGATTTTTTTTAAGAATGAGGTTCGCACGACGTTCGCAAAACGCCAGAATGGATATATTTTTGTACAGATATCTGACAAATACTCAATTTTATGACATTTCTTTTCAGGGAAATGTTATTAGATGTATTTTGTCTTGACGATAATGAGTGTTGTTTCAAAATATATCAAAAATACACTTACGACTGATCTCGAACGCCGTACACAAGCTGCGAACAGTTGTTTTGACCGTTTCGTACGAACGTCATTTTGTGCAGTAAAAATCCTTTTATATTTTACCTATTAGTCTTTTACTTTTACCATTTGGTCTCTTTCCCTTTCACCCTACTTCACCTTCTGTTTATACCCTTTCTTTTTTTTTCTCGATATTTTGTCTTGTCTTCCCTTTTCCACACTTTATTCTTGCGCTTTGTTGATTGAAAATTCGCAAATCTATTGTACGCCTCCTTAAGAAATGTGTGCGACCTTGCAAACTTATTATGAGTAAACACTTCGGACCATCAAGACGTTCGTACGAAGCTTACGAAGTGGTCAAATAAACATTCTGAATCGTTCGTACGAACGCCATGCAAACGCCGTAATGCCCATGATATACTAGCAAGACGCAGCTAGCGTCTAGCTAGACGCTAACAGAGACGCTAAGGTTCGAATTATTTTAACTGGCTAGCGTCTGGCTAGCGTCTTCAAAGCGTCTAAAATCAAACCACACGCTAACTGCGTCTTGCTAGTATATCATGGGCTTAAGGCTATTGTGACCATAGCTTAAATCTAGTATAGATCACCTCATCATCACCTTGCTCTTTGTTTAGTAACACTTTGGTCATGCGTCATAAGTTGGGTTACTTTTCGGTAACACACAGATAATAGGAGCTGTCACTTTGCGTTACGTAAACTACCACATTGGGATAAGACAAGTATATATCTTAAAGGGTAAAAACTAAGGAATCATCCTAATATAATTCCGTCATTATACAGGGTGTGCACAAAATATACAGGGTGTAACATAAGAAATATTTGAAAAATGATTTTTTTTCCAGATGCAATTTTGTAACCAAGAACATGCTTAATATTCAATATAGCTACATACATCACAAGTACTATCCAGTATCTTCCAGATCAACCCCTTTTTAGTTTTTCATTAATCATCCAATCGCTTAGTCAGCGTGATCAAACTTAAAACAAATAATGACCCCAGATGACCCCTAAAAATACTGCTACCCCCGATTCTTCATGTCACATGTCAACCCTCTAAACGGGTATCCTAGTGCCCAAATCTTATGAAATTTCATGAGAGTATGTGGGAATAGTGACAGATTTTGCAAACACTTGTACCTATCTTGACCGTAGAGGTTTTTTGACCCCAGATGACCCCAGATCACCTTCAATTCCATATATTTTTATGTCACATGTGTAACCTTACCTTAGTATCCTTGTGTCCAAATTTTATGAAAATCTATGTAAGTATGTGGAAATAGCGCCCAATTATGTAAATAAGGGGCTCCTCATCCTCCGGCTCCTCATCCTCCACCGCTTTGATTAATTAACACATTAATTAATCCTAATTAAAAACCAAATTAGCTCAACACATACAAAAATTTAAAATATAAAGTAGATCCAACGGACAAGGTACAACACACATCAAGGATCAACACATACAGTTTTCATTTTATGAAAATATAGTTATTCCTCTCTCATATGACACCAAATATACTAATGTATGACATAAAAGGGAATTACGACATGAAAAACATAGTGCAGTAAGGGAATATGTTACTCCACCGCTTTATGAGGTTACCAAATATATAATGCATGATCCTTTGGAAAATTTAACAGTAATAGAGCTATAGCGCTATTAGTGTAATGGGTCAAATTGATCATTGCGCTTAACAACTGATTTTCGTTAAGTGCTATAATTATTAAGAGGCGGTTTCAAAACTTAACCAGCAGTTGTCTGCCGGTTATGAGCGGTTAGCTATTGTTTATTCCGGTTGAACCACCCAGATCCGGTAGCGTTGCGCGCCATTGGCTCCACAGAATTTTGATTTTATTTTTAAATTCAGCTAGCAACTTGGATTGTGGATTTTGCTAAGGGTTGGCAAGACTTAGTGGTATAGATGTCAGAGATATTCGAGGCTGATACATTTTCATTTATTTTCCAGTTATCGTGGAGCAACTTCTAAAGTACAATGCCACTGTAGGCGATGCCATGCTCCGTGCAGTCGATATTGGCTTTGTTGAGACCGTCAAGAAGATCATTGCGTTTGCTGATAAACTGATTGTAAGGATCATTTTCAAGTTCCATTATTTTGTATGCCATATGTCACATTCAAGAATAGTGATTCTCACTATAACACCTAAAGCAATATTAATGATTTTGTGCAAAAATAAGGATGTAGTTTTAACAAATAAGAACCATGACTAATCAAGAACATGTATATTTTTATCTAAATTTGTGCTGTCATGAAGAAAATGCACCAAATGTACTTTCCTAAGACGTTGGAGCACAATTAGGCCACAAATTTGTGCGGCCGGTCGCAACCTTGCCACAGCCTTAATTTTCCAAAATGGCGACCATAGGTTTGACTGTTCACCTCAAGATTATTGTAAAATATTCATAACATATTTTGAAATTATTAAGAGGTACATAATCAAGCCTACGGTCGCCATCTTGGAAAATTGAGGCTGTGGCCAGGTTGCGGCAGGCCGTACAAATTTGTGTCCTAATTGTGCACCAGCGATAATGATGCCATAAATCGTGCATTTTCTTTGAGTATGATGAACAGATCGATCCTCTGTCGTGTAGCGCCAGTATAATAGTTATGACAATTATGTGAACATTGCCGTGCGTATGAGGCAATAATCGTGTATTAATTAAATGACGTTGGACAAAACTATTTCAGGACAAGAAAGAGCGACAAGCCATTCTGGACTGTTGTTGCGAGGACGAAACGTTTCATCCAGATATTACCCCACTCGTGCTTGCTGCTCAACGGAACGACTTTGCAATTGTTAAGGTCTGTATGTTTAGAAAATGTGTTGATGTTTCCCCCTTCGATTTTAGTTTGAAAAGAAGTTAGAGAAATGTTCTTAAGACTATTAATTAAGAATAACATGTTAAGCAAAACACCTTCAATATTTGAATGCTAAATTAACAATTAAACACCCTTTATTTAATCTGCAAAATATGTCTACTTAACTTTAGCCAAAGGTAGGCATAAACCCATGTGTATATTTTTGATATATATTTTCACTTAATAATATTTTACAATTCAAATGACTGCATTGCTCATTTTCCAAGGCGTTGGAGCACAATTAGGCCACAACTTTGTGCGGCTGGCCGCAACCTGGCCACATCCTTAATTTTCCAAGATGGCGACCGTAGGATTGATTTTTCACCTGAAGATTATTGTAAATTAGTCAATACATGTTTTGAAATTAATAAGAGGTGCATAATCAATCATACGGTCGCAATCTTGGAAAATTAAGCCGGCCGCACAAAAATGTGCCCTAATTGTGCTCCAGCCCTCAAAACAAATGACACCAACAAATTTCGAAACGAATAGGTCAAATTATCACAGAGATATGATTGTCTTGCGAGTGAGACACCTTTTTGGAATATTTAAACATCCTTCAAATCTATTTTCAACATGTCGAATTCCTCCTATATATTTCAGCTCCTTTTAGAGTCTGGTTGTAGAATAGTTGATGTCACATCCGGGGAATATTCAACGGCAGCAAAGGATAGTTTACAGAAATCCG
>JXSR01S021944.1:17105-27496 GCA_000969725.1 Ophiothrix spiculata | reverse complement strand
ATGTATACAAATACCATACATTAGATATGCTACAAGGAGCAACATGTACGAGCCGACAACTGGACCCTTTTGCCGCGGCGGTACACATATGGTAACGTTTTTATTAAACATTTCCAGATGTTGAAATTTGGTATTTATAAAGCATATCATAGCCTAATAAAAAATTAAAAAAGAAGTGTTGCAAACATTAAGAAGATAGGTGGTTCTTAAGTTGAAATTTGATGAGTTGCCCTGCAGAACGGCTTACATCCTTTTTCAACAACAAATCAATAGCCAATTAATTAAAAACTATTTGATGAATTATCAATACATCTTATTTTTTAAGACATATTAATCAAGAATTGTGCGTCACATTTTGATGTCCTAGCAGTTTTTTGCCCTTTTCTCAAAAAGTGCAACATTGATACAAGCCGTTTTGAAAGTCAACTCTTCATATGTTTAGTAACGGTTTGTACCACAACCTGTAGCTTAAAAGGAATTAGGAGATGCGTTTACATAAAATGTATTTAGTTCTCAGGACCGATTTAATAAGCTTAAACCTAGGGGTTATTATACGAGTGTTTAACGCTTTATGCAAAACGCAAAGAGAAAATTTGCCATTTTTGAGACAGACTTTTTTTTTTCATCTTATTAATGATGAGAAACGATCTAAACTTCAGTTTCAATTGGTAGACAATACTAGCCTTAAAAACAAATGGTGCACCGTTGTTCGTCTTCTAATATGGTCTGGTATTGTGCCATGTCTTTAATGCTAGCAATGCCTACCAATTAAATGTCGTTTCTTCGGTTCTTATTATTAATAACAATGAATTAATGAAAAAATATAGACAAAATAATAACTGCATAGATGATGCTTAGACCCCAATGGCGCATGCTTTTGAAAGACCGCGTGCTTAATTGACTAAACTCACTTACCTCTCATATCGATCCCCATTTTTTGCGTTACTGGTTTGTACTGTGCGAAAAATGAAATTTGCAACTTTTAAAAATCAACTTGAGGATTTTAAAAGTTCATAACTTCGGTGTTTCTCAGTCAATTGTCAGAAATAGGGTGTCAAATGAAAGCTGAAACTCCAGCGCTTGTGCACATTTTTAAATTACGTTTGCGTATTTTGTATCTGCGCATGAGCCATTTGTTCGAGGTGAGGCGATACGTTTTTGGGAGTCTTTATTTCAATAACCTTGTTGAACCTGTCATCATTAAATTAATTGATGTATATTAGGAGATTATTAGAAGGGATCATCTGTGATTTTCTAAGACAAAACAAACCGTGTCTACCACTATAGACTTGTAACACTATGACCGCGACTTTCTTAATGTCAAGTACATGTCCTTCAAAATGCCCTTGTATAGAGGTCAGGCATCTTAATGCCGAACAATATCCTTGATCCACAAATCAATAATAAGTATATTTATAGTATTTTTTAAAGTCAGGGAACCTCTTGCATAATGACACAGGTAGATTATATTTTGGATTAGATAAGGACAAGGATCCTCTCAGCATTAAGTGCAATCCCTGTATGCATTGCAGTTGATCTGAAGAATATGTATTTACTGTTGGGCAATTAATTTGATTAGATGTACAGCAAAGATCATTGGTATATTATCACCAAAAATTGTTAACAGTGTAATGAACATGAAAGGGTTTTATGTGGTTCAGAGGATTTGAAAAGAATTGATATCTGGATCAATGTTACGTGATTCAATCGGCTAAATGAAAATGTTATTGTGTTATGTGTGCCTTTTTTTTCTTTAACTATTTCATCATCATCATCAAAATGTAACTGCACAATAAGATGGACGTTTAAATGTTCAAACCATGGTTTTTAAGGTATATACAATTTTATAAGCAAGATATAATTTATAATCAGCGAAGGAACAATGCAGAAATGTGTTTGCAAGACTACATAAGTAATTGATAACAATCATGTTCGAAGCTTTTGCGTGCAATCAGATAACGAATACCATAATGTTTTGCTTTTATGGCCTTTCTCCATACTTCAATTCTATTGGCTGTATGAATACAAATCCTTTTACCTCTTATCATGAATGAAAAGGCCCAAAACTTGTAATGAGGTGCCCTGGCTTTAAAAAATACTATAATAATTTCAATTATAAATAAAATGAGCAAAATGAAAACAATATTTGGCTTGCACAGCTCATTTTCATTTAATCGCCTTGAACGATTTCCGTAGGTTCCAAAACTCACACTAAATTTTGTACATGAAACGTGTCTCTTGTTTTAATCCACGGCTACCAAAAGTTCAATATCCAAACTTAACACTTAGGTAGTCAAGGTCCTCCACATGCCCGTTAGTCTGGAGTATCATAATAAAGCTACCAAGTCCAAGACGTCACTTTAATAGATATTCAATAAAAGCTCATATTGCAGCCCGTCTGATCACATAAATGCTGCATTTATACGGATTTTTAGCAGAAGGATCTAACTACCGACAATTCTTCTTACTATTATTGTCTGCAACCATTTCTTTTGCTACGGGGATTATCATCAAGTTTTTCATCTGGACATCGAATTTACACAACAGCGTCAGATTTAAGTTGCTTAAAGGTATGTTAAGATAGATTGTTGCATTTTCATTATCAGGGAGATAACAGTTTGTCGCAACTAAATAACCTTATAAAAAGGACGATTAAAATATGTGATGACTCACCCGAAAGGGGAAACTTTGCAGATGATATCAATTTTGATTTTATCATTTTATCTGTTACAGCATTTAAACAGCTTAACAGCTTTAAAATGACAAGTTACTTGTTAGAATTAATCAAGGCGATCAAATTTTACAAAGGATTATCTGCTTGAAATTTTTAACATTTTATTTCTTTTTTTTTTTTGCCTATTTTCATCAGTTTCTTTAAAGTGTTTTGTCGCAAAGCCCTCTGTGATTTTTTTAAGTATGCAGGTACATCAACCACCGCGATCAAATTTTACAACAGAAAATCTGTTTGAAATTCTTATTATTTTCTTTATTTTTTATGTATATTTTCATCAATTTCTTGAAAAGTATTCTTTTGCAAAGTCCTATGTTAATTTTTAAGTTTGCAGGTGTTACATAAAGCTACAACGACCAATTTAGAAATCTGTAACCAAAAATCAACTTAACAGTGCATCAATAATCGGTTACATTTTTTATATGATTTAGGTAAACCATATATTGCCATTTTGACTTTAAACATTACTTTTCTTGAAAAAACATTAGGCCATTTAAAAAAAAATTATTTGTCTCAAAGCTCTCCTACTCGTGAAAACTAATGCGAAATTTGGTTCCTTTATTATTATTTTTTTTTTAGATTTTTTTTTTCGTGTGTGACTTCTGTCATGAGTGCTAGTTCCATATGTACTCCCTCATATTTTTACATGTCAGATACAAAATTAATGTTAAGATTGGCCTTTTTAAAAATCAAAAACAGAATAAAGAACAAATTTAATTAAATTTTATGTTGCAAGTAAATATTAAAAAGACTTCATATGGAATGTTTGCCAATTCCCTGAACAAATAAATACTTAACAAATACACAAATATTGAGTGGTATGTCTGTTTTTATTGCTCATGTTTGTATGGAAATTGCAACTTTCCTTGTTAAAATGTGTTGATTCTACATGTGTATTAAAGGAGCATGGTCCGATGTTTAAAAATGTAGTTTTCTTTTGTAGGCATTGATAAATTAATACAAAAGAGGTTTAAGTTTCAAATTTCATACATACATACAAGTATTTTTATAGAGCGCCATTCCAAACGATCTTAGCGTTTAAACTATCATCAACAATACGTCGATCCTGGGTTTCCCAACCGGAAATCAATCTTTACCGAATTTAATCCCACAATGCACTGGTAAAGCACAACGATGCACCCAAATAGGCGTGAAATGGATACGCACTACCACCCATGCCAAACAACAATTCAAATCACCCGCTATGAATTGGAGCTAATGTCACGGCTTATTAGTTTTATAGGCAAAACTGTGTTTGGGCTAACATTTCGGTAAAGATTGACTTCCGGGTGTAAACCCAGGATCAACGTATTACAAGAAACAAGATGAAAACTAGAGCTACTGTGCCCTTTGCAAAGGGCACGAGGTAAGTTACGTGGGGGAATCTTTCTATTTTCCAAGTCAAGCGGAGCAAAAACCGCTGGTCCAAGATGTAAAAGTTGACACCTTAACCTTTGAAATCGGACAAAGTTGAAAAATTGACCTTTCTTTTGAACCTTTGACCCCCAGGGAAAGGTCAGACGATGGGGTCATCATTGACACTTTTGATCGCTGGTCTAAGACGAACAATTTGACACCTTAAGCTTTGAAATTTGATAATTTGACCTTTCCAATTACTTTGGTTTTGATCTTTGACCCCCAAGGAAGGGTTGGATTATGGGGTCACCGTTGACACTTTTGATAGCTGATCAAAGACGAACAATTTGACACCTTAAAAGATTAAATCGGACAAAGTTGAAAATTTGACCTTTCTTTTGACCTTTGACACCCAAAGAAAGGTCAGATGATGGGATCTCCATGGACACATTTGATTGCTGTTCCAAGATAAACAGTTTGACAACTTAATCGGATAAAGTTGATAATTTGACCTTCCCATTGACCCCCCAAAAAGGGTCGGACGACGGGGTCACCATTGACACTTTTGATCGTTGGTCAGAGACGAACAATTTGACACCTCAAACGTCGACATCGGACAAAGTTGAAAATTTGACCTTGTCCCCTGTGACATCTGGGTCGAATTTGAGGTCACGAAATGTGATAACTTTTTTAGCTTGTCACCCATATATGCTTGTGACCAAGTTTGGTCGAATTCCATTTATTGTTTTTGAGTTGAAACTGTTGCCAGCAAGAAAGAAAGAAAAAAAGAAATGGCAAGAAACCAATATGTTACGTGGTAACCACGTAGTTTAAAGAACAACTCCATGTAGATATATCTATACATTTATAGACTTTATAAATTTCAGCTAAATCGGTCAAACCATTTTGATTTCATAAGCTCTTTTGTATTTCAGAGCTATACGTTACTGTATACAATTAATTACGATTACCTTAATTGAAGAGTTGACTTACAAAACGGCTACATTTTTCCGAGAGAACAGGACAAAAAACATCAACATTTTCGTTAAATTGCTGATAATGATTTATTTATTTTTTACAAATTAATCTTTATAGATAAGGTGTAATTTAGATAATTTGTGAAATATTTTCTTAATATTCTAAATATTTTGCTATTGTTTTATTGTTGTTGTTGTTGAAAACGGAAGTAAGCCGTTTTGTAAGACAACTCATCAAATTTCAACTTAAATTTATTTTCCAATTCTTCATTTGGCTATGATGAACTTTATAAATAACAAATTTCAACATCTAAGAATATGTTTAATAAAATTTATCATATATGGGCATCATGCCCAAATATAATAGTCATAAGATTAGACACTTCAGGTAATTTTTAAATTATGAATCAAATTGCTTCAAATGAATTTTAAATAAAAGCAGGTGATCTAAAGAATCCAAACCCGTTTGAATTTTTCAAATCCGACCTTCTGTTGCAAAGTTATGAAGGTTTTTGTATAATTAATCTAACTAATTTTGGAGACCGCAGGATAGGGGATAAATCTTTTAGTTTCTTTATTTTCGCCAAGCAAGGTCACGGCACCAATCCAGTTACACCTCTTGTCAATACACAGAGTAATTTGGTCAATATTTTAATTGTCTGAATGTATATTACACACACAACAGGTGTTATTTTGCAGCTTTTTGCGCCCACACATGCGCGAGATGTTTAAAGATGATTAGTTCCGCATGATAAAGAGCTGATCAAAATTGCTTTAGGCGGAAGAACAGGCGCAGAAATTACACCCAAACAGTCATTATTTTTGCCGCTTGTTGTTTATTTACATTTGATTTAACAGATATATTTAAAAAAAAATTTGAGTGTGCATGGATGTCCACATAACTTGTACTCAACTGAAATTCTCTTTTCTTCACTTCCAAAAAAAATTGGCAAACCTTTGTAAAATCAATAACTCTGCAACCACAAATCAGAATTTTTTAGTACAAATAAGTGGCTGTGCATGGACAAAATCATCTTCCTGATAACATATTCTTAAATAAAAAATGGTCTACCATATTGCGCGGAACTCAGAAAAACATCTGAAAACGCAGGTGAAAACGTATCTAGAAACACTTTATGTCAGTATCAAAACAAAACTATCAAGCCCACTTAAAGTAATGCCTGCTTGAATATGAACTATGCGTCAATGTATTTGTGTGTAAGCGGTAAGAAAAATCAACGTTCTCCTGCCAAGTAATGGGTAAATGAAGTATCTAATAAGATGTTTATATTTGGCTCGAAAAGTAACACAAAGTTCAAGATTTTAACCCATTTAGCGAGATTGTTTCAACACATTGTTTTACCAGGATGATTCACAAGCTAGTGGTGTGTTAAAATATGACGAAAACACTTTTTGTTTTGGAAAAACTAGTCTCTAAGCCGTTTTGCAATTCAGCTCTTCAATTAGACACATTTTCCCATTTATCTCCAAAACAGAACATAACTAAGTTGTGAAAATAGACATTTGAAAAATAATAGCAATATATTTGTGAGCCAGTTCTCAAAACGTTTGAAAGAAAAGTTGAAGCAATCGGACAATGCTCCTTTAAAATAGCTTGGTCTGATTTTTCAAAATTTAAATCTAAATATCATACGAAGGATGGCCACTAAAAAATCTGTTTTTATTTCATAAGCGCTTTTGTATTTCAGAGACGCCTATACTTTACTATATAAACGTAATAATGATTATCATAATTAGACATATTTTCACATTTATCTCCAAAATAGAACATAACTCAGCACTCCCTGATGATTTTCTTTCAATTGATGGCTACAACATCTTCACAAGAATTCGTGACATTAAACGTGGTGGAGGCGTAGCAGTGTACGTTAAGGAGCAAACCCCCGTTATGAAACTGAACAACATCAAAGTCCCGGACGAACTTGAATGCCTTTGGCTTAACAAGGCAATAACGCAAAAGTCATGCGCCAACCAGGGAAGGTCAAAGTAAGGGACTGGATAGGTTTCAAAAATAAATAATGAGAAAAGCAAATTTACCTAGATAAAGGAATACACAAATTATCACGTTATTAGCGATAGTCATAATATTTCATACGGAGAAATATTGATATTAAACATTTGTCTAACACATGTATGAAGTACAAGTTCTGACAAAAACAGATTTATGAGAACAAGCAGATTTAAAAGTAAATTCTTGACCAAAAAATCTATTTAAAAAACTCGGAAATTTTTCACTCGTGATCACCAAATTTAAAATTCAAATGCAGCTCGAAAATCATTTTGTTTACTTCCAAAATTTAACTAAATTATCCCAAGAGTTTTTCTGAATTTTAGAGCTACTAAACGGTAGATTGGACATGTAAAAAGGCTCAAATTAATTTTATTCTAAACCTTACACGAATCGGAATGTCAGACAAGTGGTTCTGCTTTCGCCATTGGCTTGCTAATAACACGTGTCCGTCCGGTGAAAATCATGTCATGTCAAAACATCGTGCATCTAATTAACCTGTACAGGTTACATGTGACCTTGTCGTAGAACTTACGCATAACAAATGTACGGGAGGTCGCTTATATTTTGCACAGTGTAGATGGGCCATTTGTAATTTAGCAACTTTTTTTGAAAAAATTAATTAATATACTTCCATATAAATGTACAACCGTTTAGACGGCTGTAGGATTCCCAAGGCTCTTGAGTACACATAGGTATATTCAGATGTCAAAAAGGAGAATTCTCGGAGATGAAAATGTGATATTTATGAGTGAAAATGTTCAGGTTTTTTCTGAAAAACTTTTAGTCCAAAAATCTCTCTTTTTTCGCTTATATGATAAAATTCATAACTTCTACTTTATATTATGTGTTAGATATGAGTTTTATATTATACAAATATTGACTTCTTTGAGGGGCATGGTTTAAATTATTTTCCGAGGTGATCTCAAAACCATGAATATGCCCGAAGCGAAGCTGAGGGCATATTCATGGTTTTGAGATGCACCGAGGGGAAATGATTTTAAGCACAACCCGAACACAAAGCAGTCAATATTTGTTTTATATACCGAATATACAGATTTCTGTCCATTGGTTGGTTAAAAGAGCCATTTTAGCACTCCAAGCGCTCGATAATAATTTACGATATTTTTTCTCCTTTCAGTGCTGACCGCGTCGTATTCAGCGCGCCCAAAATAACTAGCTCACGCACTTCAGCGCGTGTCTGACCATGAATGCTTACAGTCGCGCGCGTAAAGCTCGAGGTACACGACGCAAAATACATTGAGCGGGCATAGTGAATGCTATGCCCCGGGCATAGTAAATTTATAGGGCCTAGTCAAATCCATGCCCTCACTTTTAACCAATCAGAGGACAGGAATCTATATATGAGGTATATAATGACATTCATGAATTTAATAAATACAACTATTCTTTATTTTCACAAAAATAGTGATTTATTGTGAGTAGTGAGCGGGTTCTTTGCACTAAAATCAGCGGGAAGAAGAATTGAATTTCCCGGCTTGGCACGTGACTATTACGTTTTTGCCTAGTTAACCTTTGGCTGTGGGTGCGCCCTCATCGATTACCCCGCAGTGTGTCTGGAATGGTGGTGTGTGCTGTGTACTGTACATCCCTCCTAAATCACCTCATCAATCTCTTTTGGTGGACCACATTATTTCTACTATCGATGAACTGAAAATCAAACACCCTGATATGGGTGTAACTAATTTGGGTAATACAGCCTATTTGCAGAGCACATGCTCTAAATCAGGTGGTAAATAAAGCAAAGCGTGAAAACGCTATCGTAGACTTGATCATTACTAATTTTAAAAACTATTATGATGACCCTAGTGTAAGTGCCCCTGTTTGCAGTAGTGATCATGTAACTATATATTGGTCACCTAAACATGGTTATCGTAGTGAAGGCACTGTTCAAAAAAGAACAGTAAAACCATTGCTTAAATCCCGCCTGCATGAATTTGGGAGATGGATAACTAAACAATCATGGGAAGAAGTGTTGAGTGCTAATAGCACACAGGATAAATCTGATTCATTTTATTCTTCAATCAATTCTGCTATTGAGACCCACTTCCCCTGTAAAGTCAAAATTCATTCAACTGATAAACTATGGATCACCCCTGAAATCAAATCTTTGATCAGAAAACGCCAAATTGCTTTTGCTGAAAAGAAAACTTACCTTTGGAGGTTCCTTAGAAACAAAGTGATCTATGCTATCAGAAAAGCCAAAAGAGCATTTTAAAAAGATCGTCTTGAGAATCTCAAAACCCAGGACCCTTCAAGTTATTAAGGAGTTTGCGTGTGAGTTTAGTATCCCTGTTGCCGACATCTTGAATGCTTCGTTGCGTGAAGGGCATGTTCCTCAGATCTGGAAAGATACGACAGTGACCCCCTATTCTAAAGGAAATGCCAGCAACAATTACTAAGCTCAGACCGATCTCTTTAACTGCCCTTCTTGCTAAGGTATGTGAAGGATTTGTATCCAAATGGGTACTTGAGGACATTGAAGACTCCATAGATCGGAACCAATATGGTAGCATAAACGGTTCTTCTACAACACATTGTTTGATCGAGCTTCTCGACATTTTTTATAAAGGTACCGATCTACCAAATTCAGTAGGAACCCTAGTAGTGACGGACTTCTCCAAAGCTTTCGACTGCGTCGACCACACCCTTGCCATTCAGAAGCTGTGCACCCTTTGTGTTAGGAGTGAAATAATCCCATGGATTGCTGACTTTTTAACGTCCAGACGTCAGCGGGTCCAATATCGCTCTTGACTTGTCAAGCTGGGAAAATCTCACGTGTGGTGTTCCCCAGGGCACCAAGTTTGGCCCTATCATCTTCATTGCCCTCATTAATGATGCTGCTGAAAAGTCAGCCTCCCACAGCTTCAAATACGTTGACGATCTAAGCTTTGGAGAAGTCCGCCCAGCTCAGAAACCATCCGAAATAGATGCTGATGTACAGGACCTTGATACTTGGGCAAACTGTAACCATCTCAAGATCAACCCATCCAAATGTAAAGTAATGCAGATCTGCTTCAAAAGGCAACCTCCACCTCCGTCTGATCTGCACATTGCTGGTAAGAAGCTTGAGGTGGTCAGAGAGACCAAACTCCTAGGTCTCATAGTAGGGATGTCAATTAGTGTAGAAAAATCCGTGCTGGGTTGAAATTTACGTTCAAGTACCTTCACTTTAGACTCTTCATTGAGGGGTTCAAAAATGTTTAATATAATTAAAAATGTAACTATTGAAAAAAAGAGAGTTTCTTTTAATATTGAGGGGGTCTTTTTAGTTTTT
>JXSR01S021944.1:4516-16050 GCA_000969725.1 Ophiothrix spiculata | reverse complement strand
GTCATTTTACTTTGGAAATAGTGTACAATTCGAATGTGTCATGAAAACAAATTGAATAGGAACTTTAATTTTCCCATTGATATCCCTACTCATAGTGCAATCAGATCTAAGTTGGGATTTACAGGTAAACAGTATGGTCTCCAAGGGTACCCGGAGATTGTACATGCTCTGCCGTTTGAAACGTTTCGGTGTACCGTGGATGACCTGATCTCTGTGTATATAGGTAATGTGCGCCCAACTATTGAGTATGCCTGCCCCGTCTGGCATGGTAATATGAGCACCAAGCATACTCAACAGCTTGAAAGAATTCAGAAAAGGGCATGCCGATCAATTATCCTTGGCAGCACATACACCTCTTATGCAGAGGCCCTGTCTAGCAAAGGTCTCCAAACATTGGAAGAGAGGCGCCAACACCTTTGCAAACAATTTGCCAATAAATGCACTGACTCCGAGAAGTACTCTGGGTGGTTCCCTCTGAACAGCCGTACCCATAGCATGAGCTTACGCCATACACATACGTACAAGGTGCCAAAGTTCGGAACATCAAGGTATGGAAATAGTGCAATCCCCAACCTTACCAAATTCCTGAATTAATTTCCTTTATTGCTTGCATGTGCTATAGCAGTGGGGTAGGGAGGGAGGGGATCTGTGATCTGTTTCTGTTTTTTACTTTGCCCAAATGATTTTATTTTTTTATTTGATTGGATGCTGGTTTATTCAATCTTCTAGTGCAATATTTCCATTTGATGTTCTTATTTATTTTTTTCAGTACCATATTGTAAATTGTTCCCCTGAACTTTTAACAGTTTTATGTGTATTTTGATGTATTTCTCTATGTGCAATTTTACATGTTTTTAATATGTTGATATATCATTTGTGTAAAAATACCATGTAATTCAGCAATTTTGATATATCAGCAATTTTGATATAAAATTGGATGGATTGAGCATGATACAAAAATATATTGGTCGAGCTATGAGTTTTACGAAATATCGTGCGAGACGCGCAGCGTCGAGCTCGATATTTTTGAAACTCATAGCGAGACCAATATCTTTGAGTATCCTGCGAAAAAATCCATCCAATTTTATCAATATTTTGTTCATAATGTGATATTTTGTATACTGTTCGATATCCCTGACCGATTTTTTTGGAAATCGGACAGCTCAGAACATAATAATGCTGCAAATTGGTTTTAATAAAATTGAATCTTGAATCTTAAAGTTCATATTGAATATGGAAAAATAAGAGCAATTCTTAAAACGTTTGAAAAAAAAACCTTTTAAACTCTAAACTCCATGAAGGTGTAGTATATTTTATTTTGGTAGTATAACATCGTTTATGTAAAAATGAACGGGACATTGTTGTTAGATGAGACAAAATGGGTGAACAGATACAATTCTGCACTTGATGGTGTATTAACGGTTTTGTCGCCCTCTTTTATCAGATGCTGATACGTAATAAATGTAATATTACATTAGAAGGTGGTGTCTTACAAAATGACTCTGTATAAAGCTGAAATATATTTCATTTATCATGTTTACAACAACAAAAACAACAACAACAACAACAACAACAACAGGTATTTAGGACGCTATTAAACAATGTAACATAGCGTTAACACAAAATATGAATAATAAAAGCAAAGTTATAACAAGAAAGTCTTAAGATTTTTCTTAAACACCCCCACTGACTGAACTGTTCGCATGTGTGGTGAAAGATCGTTCCAAGCTTGTGCTGGGCAGACAGCAAAACTACGATCTCCAATGGCAAGGCTTGTCTTTGGGACAACCAAACGAGATGTATCCATGGAGGATCGTAAAGCACGGGCTGGAACATACATAGAAAACTCTTCAGCCAGATAGGGTGGGGCTAGGTTGTTAAAAGCCTTAAAGACATAAAGAACAATTTTGAAAACAATTCTTTACCTCACTGGCAACAGGTATACTTTAGGTGCTAGATATATACCAGTATTGGTTTAATCTAGGACTGTCCGTGCTGTATATGACCGACAAATGCAATTTTGGGAGTGTTTTTGTTCCAGTATTATTTAAAAAATATACTGGTACACACATTTCAATGCTTTTGTTGTTCCAATTGTTAAATGCTAAAAAATCGTCTTATTCCAGTAAAAATTACCATTTTTTCTCAATTTATCAAAGACCTTTTTTCTGGATTCTTGGAGAGTATTTTTTCTCCAATTGTAATTGTTGGTTTTACACGCTATCAGTCCATAATCCTGCTATTCTGAAACCCAGAAAAGTCTACTTGAAAGCCAAAGAACAAAATGGAGTTGAAATAATAAGTATAACGATGCTAATCTTACCAACTAATCATAGTCAGATCAATTTAAAGAAAAGAGGGATTTTGAACTCTAGAGGAGTCTTATTTTCCAAGTAATGAAGTAGGTTTGTTTGAATGAATATACACAATTTGACCAACAATACTTGAATACAAATATTTAACTTAAACTTGACATTACTGGGCAATATTAGGATATATAGTATTATTCAAATTGTGTGTACCAGTATGTAGAACCAAAAGTATACTTTTCCTATCTATAATTTCATTCTTTCTTTCTTTAGTAATCTATTTAGACCAGGTATCAATAGATTAGCACTAAGACACATAAAATTGTGGAAATATATGTATGGGGCCAAATTGCAGTAGATATCAAGTTTGATTAATCACTTCATCTCTTACACCTTATTTGTTGAAATTGTTCAAGGCAATCAAGTGTTACAATGTCCAGAAAATCTCCTGGAAATTCTGCCTATTTTCACCAGTTTCTTGAAAAGTGTCCTGTCGCAAAGTATCCCTTTCAAGGTGAGCCATATCAACTGGAAATAAACTCATCACATACTCGACCTTATATGTATATGTTTCTAGTTCCACAGGTAACTACGGGTTAACTACTGACCGCCAAATGTAAATCTGTCGTGAAAGGTGGTGTTACCAACCCTGTAAATGGTTTGATAAACTACAAGATATGTTTAAGTAGATCGGGACCTGGTATTAATATTAGAAGTAGATAAAAAATTTAGTCGTAACTAATAAATGTCAACATTACGTTTTGAGCTTCATGTTGTCAATAATATTGTTTTTCACGATTTTTTTTAATATGTAGACTAAATATTTGAAAATCATTTCAATATTAACAATGGTAATTAGTGGATGACACAGTCAGAGTATTTTGGTCATATGTTGGTCTTGTTTAAACCATTACATTAACAATTTTTAAAACCTCAACATCAAACTAATGAATGGTCGATTGAATTTATTGGAATTTGAAATAATACAAGTATATCAACGATGTATCAAGTAGTCACACAAATTAAAAATACAAACTAACAATGACAAATTTAGAAATATGTAATCAAAAACAATTTAATAGTGCATTAATAAACGGTCACATTTTTATATCATTTACCTAAAACATATAATTCCGTTTTGAAAGTAGATATTAATTTATTCTCAAAATACATTTATTTAACTTAACCATAATAGTATCGGTGGTTATTAAACTTTGTTAAATCTACATGCTTATTTAGGGAACACTGTACGATCTTCTGAGTTTGGTAGTTTGTACCAAAATCTCAACAAAGTTTGAAAAAAAGTTTAAACAGGACCACGCTCCTTTAATCGCTAAATTCTATGTTCTATTGCACCGGTTTTGAAATATATGTAAAATATGAATGGAATAAAAGCTGATACGATTCTGCACCTGACTTTCTGGATGTTGTATTAACGGTTTTGACGTCCTATGTTATCAAATACTGACAGGTATTTATAGGACAGAAGGTGGTATCTGAAATTACAACTCTGTCTAAAGTTCAAATACGATATGAACAACTAAAGGTATTACATTTAACAATTTTATGGTGTGCTCTGGCAAAATGAGAAGAAAGTCTCAATTAAAAGAAAGTTTATCACATATTTGATTTCTTTCTATTCACAGCTTCAAAAATATTAATCATACTTTCCTGTTCCTCCGTCCCATAAATATATTAATTTATGCGACTATGTAAGGCGATTCAGAAAACGATAAAAGCATAAGCACAATGCAAAATTGAGCATAGTGAATAATTATCTGCCTACATAGAGAAACGCCCGAGAGGTTATTAAGAATGTTTTTAATCATCATTATTGGTTAGTATACGCAGTACAAAATATTTCGACTACATGCAACATTTAATGTGAATTTGAAAAAGTTCTATAAACATCTTCTTAATTTGATATCGTTTTTAAAACGTTGAACATAATGCTATCACTGACACAGCCCAGCGTAGTGTTAGTTGTAAACAACATTTAGAATCTTTAAAACGTTAATTTTAACATTTCCAAATAAAATATGCTATACTTATTTCGCTAGAAAAATATCATTACAGTAGATGCAAGTTCCATAACAAAAATAATGTTTTACCCATGTTTCACTTCAGCAACTGTTTTCTCAAAATCATCAAGCGCGACTTTCTTCTCGTTTTGCACGCACACCCTTCGTTTATTAAAATGTGTTTAATTTGTAATATTTAGACCAGCTAAATAGATTACCACCAAGATCAAGGAACTTATATAAGAGAAATTGGACTCGCCGCCGTTTTGATTTTACTGCCATGTAAATCCTATGTGATGGCGGCCATCTTGGATTGTCACTCATGGAGGGTGAGTTATTGTATTTCCGGCATTTTACGTCATCGCGCACCTCACTTTGAGAGTCTTCAATACGGGTTAGTGAGGAAATTGGCGTACTTTGATCGGAGCAAGTCGCAATCACAATACTTGAAACGCAGACACGACACGTGAAACAAATTGCACAAGCTTTTTATGCGACAAGTGAAGATTTCGCGATCTATCTGGATATTGGGACAAACTGCAAATATATACAGATGTACAATAACTTTGCTCCAAGAGCGACACAAGATGGCGGCGAGTCCCGTTTCCCTATATAAAAACTCTTGACCAAGACACATAAAATTGTGGAGAGTTATGGAAATGAGTATCATCATAATCATGTCTACGACCGAATTTACCACATCAGGATATCACCTTGAAATAAAATAATCACAAACTTAACATATATGTTTCTAACTCTACAGGTAACTACAGATTAAAGGGGCAATTCATGATCCACTTTTCATCCTCAAGGTCACGTCTATCAAAATTTAGATTTTTAGCTGGGAAGAATCCTTGACTGATGTATGTTACAATCACCAAATCAGTTTTTCAAATGTTCTTCCATTTATCATTATTAATTATTTTCGGTGCCCCGATAGTTATTATAACACAATAGTCTATGGAGATTTTTTAAATGCTGAAAAGCTCGTAACTTGAAAACGAATAGTCGGAATGAAGTGAAATTTTCAGATTACATATATAGTAAAGATGTGATGTTAATGTCACACCAGAATCATGAATTGCACCTTTAACTACACACTGTTAAATGTAAATCTATCGTAAAAACGGGGGGAAAGGTCGGGGGATCAACCATGGAGTGTTTTTAAATAAACTATAAGATCTGAACCGAACCAAAAATTGCTCTGGTATTTTATGATAGATAGAAGTAGAATATCATTTGAACGGTGTATACTTAACGTTCAAAAGATGTCTTTAGATACATGTATTTTTTTCTTTAAATACCTCAAACTGATCAGGTTCCATATTTATATAATAGGTGACATACAAAGGAAACAAGCTAATTTGTTTGTTAACATATTATAACAATGCTTATTATGTCTTTTCGTTTTGGTTATTAGGGGAAAATGTGTTATCATAGTTACGTATGCACAAACCAGGTAAAGTTAGGTCAGGTCTAAGTGAAACATGTTTTTTGTTAGAGATAGTTTCATATTTATTCTACTTTTTTACTTTAGATAATAGGTGTCTGAAAAACGGGACCCTAGAAACGAGGGCTCCTTAAAATTACTCAATAAGCTACTGGCTAGATTTCTAGATGTTCATGTTTTTTGTCTCTCAACTAAGACCCCATAGTATAATCTGAATAACGGATATCATGGTATTTTAAGATGAGAATCATAAAAATGTATTAGTAGCTTGATGGAGTGATTTTTAAGAGTCCCCGATTCAGATTCCATGTTTAGGGCCCCTGTTCTTTGGACTCCCAGAGATATTGATAAATGTAATTCGAAGATTAATAAGAAAAGCAAATAATTTGGTTATGCAGTTAAAAAGACGTTTCTGTATTAGGACAATTTCACTTATATCTGTTTCTTCTTTTACGGTTAAAATTGCTTGCAATTAAAAAAATGTAACACATCTACAACTTGCATAATATATATAAATTAGGACACATTTGCTTGGGTCTTTTACGTAAGGTGACATAGTGAGGACCCTAAACATGGCACACCTTTTTCGTACCTCAGGTTGTGCAATGATTAAAACCTGGTACATCCTTTTGTCAGCCCCTTTCAGATTGTGCAGTGATTAAAAATAATAGGAGATATTATTCAAGTGAAATACAAAATGTCATGCACGAACGTATTTCTAATAATCCTTTTCTCCATTTATTAGTACTTATTGTTTATCTTAAAGTACTTGATAATTAGGCATTTGCTTGCTTGCACAACCGTCTTTACATTTGAAGTGAGGAATTAAAACATCTTAAAGATTTTGTCGATTTATTCATGTTGATGAGATTATTATACCTAAAATCCTTGAACTTCCCCGTACATAACATTTTCAGGAATGTAATAACAATTATTAACCCCGTCTAACCAGGCTGTTTTTGTCTACTCAGAGGGGTTTCCCCCTATTGATTCAAACCAAGCCCTCAATGAACTTGGTTTTGATATATAAGTGGGTAGGAATGGTCCATCCCCCATCTAAGACCACTTAAAACTGTTAAAATCAGCCAAGGCGTTACTTAATTATGGCATCATTAAGTTCTTCTGGATTGGAAAGTCACAATTAAAAAAATGACCACCTTATCCAACTTTCGCCATAAAAACTCTGATTATTAGTTTTAATAAGGTGATTGTAACACGGTTTCAAAATGGTTCTTTAAATTTCGGTTGGCCTCTACACCAACTACCTTCACCCTCTACAGCAGCTACACTGACAAAACTTTTAAGAAAATCAGCTCCGTGTCTATTTACAATGTTTATTGGGACACCTTGTAGAGTAGTTCTTTAATAAACTATTGGAATCATCAACCTTTGTAAAAACGGGTATCAGAAAATGGTACTAAGGCCATGATGTCATTTATTTGCTATGTCATCTTACGTCAACGACCTTTTGTTTTGCATTGTATGGTACTGTTAAACATCAATTTGAATCACTTATATAAACGCAAATGTCATAATATGTACATCAATCAGTATTAATATGATAAGAATGAATATAATAAAGTCTTACAACAATTTTACACAAATATGTACATCGAAGTATTAATTATAACATTAATAATATTTAAAAAGGCACGTATAAAAATATGAAATATCTTTTTCATTTACTCAATTCATTCATGTGACACAGAGCTCATCATCATTTGTGTTGCTTGGTTCTGATCTTGACATATATGTGACGCGTTGCAGCAAAAAGTACCTTAAGTCGGAAAACTAAATTCCGAAATACGGGTCGCTGAACTTGAAAATACTGATAAACATGTCCCCGTGTTGATATTTCATATCCATAAGTACTATCTTTGAAGTATATTCTGTTAGGGAAAGTACTGTTCATGTGCAAAAACACATTCTAAATGTTCAAATTTGATGAATATTGTCAGTTAACTTCAATTAACGCCGGGGATCAAGCCAAATTTAAACCCGTTTTTTTCAGAATAATCTCATTTTCAATCGGGCTTACCATCCAAAACATTTTTGCACATAAGTCCAGAACGGAACGTTCTACACTCAGAATTGTGGTGTTTCATTGTAAAGCGGAGATCACAGGCTTTCCACTCATGCCAAAAACTCTATTTGTAATTTGTTGACCTCTAAGGTACCCTTTGCTGTAACGCGTCACATATTTCTTCAATAACTAGTCACTACTCAAAACAATAAGGGTGCTTTTTGGTTTTCACAGAATTACATTTTACTGTCCTTCCTTACGAGAGAGAAGGCAATCTTTTTTGCAATTCTACTTTCGGGTTTTCCTTGAAATCTAGAACCTTACAGCTATAAGTACATGACAATATGTGATATATGTTAATTAATCTGAGGGTTTATTTTTTTTAATTTTGAAGGACATTTTTTCACGGTATATTTTTGGTATGTATAGAAAATAGAAATAAAAGATAAATCACATGACAATATTGAATAAAATGAATAATGTTACATAATTGGTACATTATATTGAATTTGTTAGATCGACCAGCGATGTATCTCATCAAATGCAAAAGACTAATGTAGTAGCAACACGTAATGATGAGCAGTTGCTAACATATGGACATTTGAATATTCAGCAAAAATGTGTACGTTGTTATGATTCGAGAAAAACGGACCAATTTACGTGCGTTGATCACCTGCTTGCTGCATAAGTAAAGATTTACAGAGTGTGAATATGTTGTATGCAATCTTGTACCACCTCTAAATTGAAGACACATCACAAATGAAACTTTGGTACTAAAGGATCTTCCTCAATGTCACTTCATATCCCTTGCCTTCGTCCATCAGAGAATCAATCAGTTGGTTGACTGCACATATTAGTTCCGTAAATACGCTTTTGGCTTAGGTCTGGCCCGTAGTGTTTGTTCCTATATATTCAGAAACATTGTACTAATCGGTGGAAACAATCGGTAAAATGTACCTTTGCTTACGTCCTTCTGGTTGAGTAATTTCTAACATGGTATTGCTTTGTAGTACACAGTCAGTTTTGGAGTTATCCTGTAAGATATAAGTAAACGAGCGAAAGAGTTGGCATTCCTGTACAATTAACTTTTATTGGTTTAACATTAGTTGGGTTTAAGCATTGTTGGTAAATATTAAATATTCTAATTTTAATTATTATTTTTTTATTAATTATTTTAAACTTTGTGATCCCTGAACTGCCAGTGCAGTCTGAACGAGGGTTAACTCGACAACTAGATTACCTTTGACCCGACTCACATAGGGGTCACGGATGTGCCGCTGCGTAAGGATCAATGTGTCGAAGTCAAATGAAAATCCAATAAAATATATAGATTTAATAGCTGAAAAATCTTGTAATTTTCGACAAAGGTTGACACCTTATGATCCCCAGATAACCTATGGCTCCACTAGAATTGGAGTCACTTGATTGTATTTACCTAAAGACTCTGTCACACATCACCGTATAGAGCAAAAACGTATGAATAACGTATAACAGTTTTACATACTGAACGTGTGAAAAACGGACCGCTACCGTATGGATAACGAATCCCATCTGTCCGTCTACATACGTTCAATTCGTTATCCATACGGTGCTGGTCCGTTTGGCACACGTTCAGTATGTGAAACTTTTGTTCGTTATTCGTAGGTTTGGATTATTGCGGTGATGTTCGACTGAGGCTAGAGTACCACTGTGTTGTGTGGCATTAATATTGGATAAAATATATGGATTTGCTCACCAATTTTATAATTTTGCCAATGAAGGTCATTGACTTCTAAAGACCTCTAGATGATGTTTGACAAAGGACCATAATATAATGAAAATCCGCTGACATGATATGGATTTGCTGAATAATTCTTAATTTTGCCAATCAAAGGTCATTGAACTCTAGATGACACAATATGTCTATCGTGCAATCGACACAAAAATATTGTGATTAACATTGACATATCTTAAACTATGGTCATAGAACTATATTTATGATACCTGTACTTACCTCAAAGAAAATGGTCCATAAAAATTATAAAAAGAGATACGATATACAATAATAACGTAGGCGAGTGGTGGTAAGCAGAGTTTTCATTATCTGGAAACCAATGTTTTTCATATAATTGTCCTTCCTTTGGAGGTATTACTGAAAGATAAAACAAAAGAAAAACCATGATTACAGATAAAACACGCGGCAAATAAAGTGCGCCGTTAGCGTCGTTTTTAAATAATCGACCATAAAGTCAACACCATATTACAATACGCTTTCAAAGGAAACGAAACAGTGTTTTCAAATAGTGTTTTTGTATACATTAAGCTGTCACTTCTGCCCCTAAAAAGTAAAAACGCAGTATGTTCATTGGAAAAGTATTGCAATTACTTCCTTTTCCCTTGGAGAAATCTTGCTAAAATTAGCAGACGACCATTTTCTTGCATAACTTAGGACTGTATCTAATATATCAAATATATGTACATACAGCTTTTTAACATGGAAGTAAACTGAAGTGAACTTGCATGCTAAATGCACATACTGCGTTTTTACTTTATGGGGCAGATTTGTAATTATATAATATAAACTTGATTTATTATTGACTTATGATAAATATTATAATTAATAATATTTATTATAAGTATACTTGTACAATTGCAAAAGCATAGCAACATGAACTTAATCACAAGTAAAATTTGAACGACCGAGAAACGTCTATGCTTGCTGATTTCAACGGTGTATTTTAACACTGAAGTGATCAAGGGCGTGGACAGGGGGAGGTCCATTTGGACAATTGGTTTTTGCACGTCAGCGCAAAGAAGAAGTAAATTTTCGTCTGCCTTCCATGTAATTGTTTAACGATACGCTTCACTTGGTGACAAAGAAGAAGAAAACAAATCAAACCGACCCTCTTTTTCGCGTGCAAATTGGCATAAATAAACATTTTGCCAATAAAATCGTTTTATTTCATTTCAAAAATGCATTGTTACTTACAATCTGCAAATATGACCCAAATGTTAATAAAAAATTGAGAAGTTAGTTTTTTTATTTTTGGCGGGAAATTATTACATAAACAAAACAAACCGGTTTGCAATAACCGTGACAAAAGAGGACTGGTGGGAAATCAAAAAGTGCAATTTGCAGCTTAAAAGGAAAGATCTTATATGTTAAGATTTAAAAAAAAAATAAATGCCCATAAACGTTTTTGAATGTTTGTTCACTAACGTAACTAATAACTAGTTGTTATGGACATAATTTCTTTTGCAGTTTACAAGCAAGTTTATTCTCTTTATTATAAACGATGTCTGCAAAAGGTCCCTTGTGTAGAAAAACATAGCTCCTACGGCTGGCCTTTGTATAATAAACAAAACTATATTGAAATATCGATGTCGCTGACATCAATATATAATATAAACAGCGGTATATATATCCTGCTTACTTTGTTTACGGCTTCCATTACAAAATTAAAACAAGGAGGCAATAACATGATCTCTTAAGGATTTAATCTCGGGGCACTCGATTAAAGGGAACTCTTAATATAACCACTTATGTATATATATTAAGCTACTGTTGATTATTATCTTTTATGAAATGTTCTATTATCATTATTAACTCTAGCTCTATACAATAATAATGAAATTTCATACCATTCGATACGGTTATATCAAATAACATAATTTTGCCTGTAATTGACAGCACAAAAATATATTGTTACTAATAGTTTAATTTTTTTGAATATTTTAACAAATTACGTACT
>JXSR01S021942.1:27181-42816 GCA_000969725.1 Ophiothrix spiculata | reverse complement strand
GCCTGTCATTCATTTCTATTTTTTTTATACTTTCAACATTTATGCTGAGATTTCATGTAGATGATGTTTGGGGCTGTTCAATACCGTAATATTAATCTTAATTTCAGTTTTTTGTTTTTCTGTCAAAGACTTTATTTTTTTTAACCAATTTTAGGCATTTCAGCCAAATGATAGGAAATGTAACTTAATTTTGCTGTCTTCATTCGATAGCTTCATTTGTATCATAGATTATTTCATTAAAAATGATATTATCAATATGAATGCAATAATAAAGTCATTCATAACAATGTAATTCCCATTATGGTCTTTAGTATACTGTCATCATGTTTATCAATATTTCCCATGTTTCTGTTTTGCAAGATGCATTAAAAAGGTAATATATTTATGGACAAATTTAAGCATTTTTGACCAAATACTAGGAAATCAAGTATCACTCAATTATGCTATCTTTATTAGATAGCCATGTTTGTATTAAAATTTATTCACGCACTTATGAAGTCATATTCATAACAATGTTGATTCCCATATGGTTTTTAGCAGTATACCATCATCATGTTATAAATCACCATGTAATTACTGTAGAAGTGCTAATTTTTGTGCTACGTTTATTTTCACACATGTTCTCGATTTTCCTCTGCAAAAATAAACACCAAAAGAACTATATGCAACAGGGCTCATGAAAGGTCAATATGCACGAAAATAAAAAGCACAAAGGATTCAAAATTAGCCTTGCTTGAAAATAATCGACTGCATAAATATTCACTTTTACAATATTTGTCATTACAACCTGTCCATTGCACAACTTTCCCTGGAATCATGTGTATGCTCACCCAGAGCTAGCTGGCATACACTACATACACCAATAATTAATATTTGCAAATAACAGCTGTTGGATCTATTAAATGGATTTTGTGTTTTATAGGCAGACATAACACATTGATGGTGTATATTTTAGTAACCTGGGGTAATCAGTTATCTGAGTATGAACCAAATAGCAATACAAACACAACAATATCAAAAACAAACAAACCAAAACAGTCAAAAGAGGTGTATTTTTGGAATAAAAAGAGTGGTGAGAATTGCCATTAGGGTCTTTATTACCGATATGCATGTAAAAGGTTATTTTGATAAATAAAGACCTTAGTTATCAAGTGACACACTGTGCGGGACACTATGACCTCCTGGTATAAGCCCAGGGAACCACTGTCATTGAAACCTGTATGTCATGTGTGTCCACGAAAATGAGTAATTAGGGTCTTTTTCACACTTTGAACATGATACGTCGATATCACAATTAGTGTATCAAAAATAGCAAAATTTTGAAAAAGGGTACCAAATCACACACCTAATATGCAAAATATGTCTTAAGATATGAAAATTTGGGATTTTCTCATGCAAAACACTTGAGTCCTTTCATTAATTTGAAAATATATACCAAATTTTGTTTTCCTTCAGAATTATAAAATACTTTAGAAAACAAGATGTATCGTATCTATAGGTCTTTTTAGTCAAAATGTCCCAGGTCCAGGTCATACATGCTTAGAGTTAATAAAGGGGCATTGGATAAAACATTTCAAAATTTTATTTGTGGATGATTTACACTTAATTTGTTAGAAAATAAAAGTTAATCACCAAATATTGGAAAAAGTTTGATCAAAACTTTCAGATAAGCCAAAAATTAGGATTTTTTTTTTGTTTTTTGCCTTCCAACTTCTTTTTTTTTCTTTTCTTTGCTTTTTTAAATTTTCATTCTTTTCAAACTTGCATTCAAACCTTTGTTTTTTGTTCAAACCGGAAAGTTATTTGTTAAAGGTTTTCGGTTCCGGATTTTTTTTTTTGTTTTTTGCCGGGCTTGGGTTTTTTCGGTTTTCTTTGTTTTCGGATTTTTTGTTTTTTGAATTTTTTTTTTTTCGGGTTTTTTGTTGTTGGAATTTCCCCATTTTTTTTTTTTTTGGCTTTTTTTGGGTTTTTTTTACCATTTTTCCTTCTTTTTCAGGTTTTTTCGGTTTTTTTCTTGAAGTACTCTCATGCCTGTATTTGAGATATGAGGTTTTATCGCATCCCAGAAACGATAATCTCTGAATTTTGAAGCTGAGCAAAGGATAATCCAAAACCAATGTAAGACTATTATTAAATTATTGCAGTGTATTTTTACTATTAAAGACTTATTTTTTAGCCAAATAGTTTATAACTTTAAATCATTCTACCATTTCAACTGAATTTCAACAATTATGAATTGATAAGTTTGTAAATATTACGCCATTTGAACAAGGGACAATTATCAAATTATAATATTTATGTTTATTACTTTATAGTAATCATAAGTTATGGGTCAATGAATGCATATTAATTGTGTTTTTGGTAATGAAGTTCACCTTTAAATCTTTCATCATAAATATATTTTTATCTTTTTTTCTAAGGAAATAATTATTAATGTATTTAAATGTCAGTAACAAATATTGATCTCTACCAAGCAGACACATTCTACCATGTGTTTTCCAGTTTCATGGTTGGAGGAATTAGATTAAACAAAAACATCTGTAATAATAAAGTGACATTGCCTGAAAAGATTAGTGTTACTGGATGTATGGTTATAATAATAATAATATTTCAAACTCAATGATTGTTCAGTAAACAGTACATTTCAGCAACTTAAATATTCTCCATAACTAAATATTTGAAAAGAGAACACAATCTGGATAAAATGATACTGAACATTGTGTACTAGACTTTTAGCTTTGAATTGATATTTGAGAGAAAGGGTTAAATAATGACAAATTATGTTAACATGGATGCACATTAGTCATTTGTAGGAAATATTACTTTTATGAGAGAAGTGTTTAATACTTAAAAAAGTTAATAAGTTTCCAAAGTTTGTTGAAGGAGATAATACAGTCTGTCTTATTCCATGATTTCATTTTCAAGATCATTCCATCCATATGTGTGTCTCATTTTAAATCCATGCAAACACCCTCATTTCGGAAGATTTCTTGATTTTAACAAATTCAGTTCTTTGTATTTTTCTAAACTACATGTAGGATAAAGCTCTGCAATAATGTAGGTATCAATCGTCATGTGAGTACAAGAAAGTCGTATCTGCAATAGCTGCCATTTTCATTACTTTGCATTGCACAGTGTTTGATGTCCAGTCTTTGGTTAGCCTACTCTTTGGATGGTTCTTCAGGTGATACCATTACCTGACGATCATATGGAAGGTTTTGCATTTTAGCACAAGGTGTTAAATAAATATAACATATGGCAGCCATTTCAGTTAGGACTTTCTGCAGTCACATGATGATATGACCCTTGGATGGTATTTTCAGTCGTCAGATCAGTGACATTATAGCTGTATAAGTCTGTACCACCCCCTTGTCTCCACCGTGATGTAAAATGTTAAGTTCATCAATATGTGTATTTGTTTTTATATTAATACGGTACTCTTCAAAATTGTGATTTAGTGCACTTTTTTCCAGTTCTTGTAATATGTTGACCTTTTTATTTGTAGTATAAGATGTTTAGGAGTGAAATATGATGTCACTTTCTTGGAATAATAAAATCAGTAGATATAATTAGTTGTAGCAGACTGTAAAACCATAAGGATCCATCTATATATTTTGCTAGATATTCCTTGCAAAAGTTGCTTTACTTGAATGATAATTTTATACAGTTTTTAGGTCTTAAAGTGTAATGTGTGTCAATCGTTAACCCTAAATCCCAAGAATTTTATTTATCTAAGTGTGAATACATCATACTAAAATTACCATTTTCCAGTGCGATTGGAACCCCTAACCCTTGAATCCCAATCCAATGTCCTATAAAGGGCAAGCCACTGACTTTGGCTTGCCTCAACAATCCTTCTGTGCCATTTTATATCCCCTGTATTTGGTTAACTTTGTGATTTTTGCTTGTTGGCTAATGGCATTATAATTTGATATCTTTGAACAGTCATACTACTGTGTAAACAGCTGAAAAGTCTTTAAACTTATGTCAGAAATACTAAAATTGGAAAATTGCCGTCTTAATTTACCCAAATGTTTTCACCTTAGAATCACACTAAACCCATCGCAACTACATGTTATTTTTCATGATGAATTTCAGTAGTGATGTTATATTTATGACGTATTACATTGTTGTAGTATTTTGCATGGATTTATAGATTTTTTTGTACGTAACAAATCGTAAAGTAAGCTCTGTGCTTAGAATAGATTAGTGGAAATCATTAAGGCGATGGAGAAAAATTAGGCCACAACTTTGTGCGACAGCAACCCGGCCACAGCTTTGATTTTTCAAGATGTCCACAATAAGCTCAATTATCCACCTCTAAATTATTGTTAAATATTCACTACATGTTTTAAAATCATCTAGAGATGCCAATTCAAGCAGACATTGACTATAGGCAAATTAAAAATTTATTTGACAACGTAAACAAAAACCCGGACTATCTCCTCGGAAAATAAAGGTGTCAAAAATTGGTGGTTATTACCTATACCAAGCCACCGGAGGGATGCTGCCCGGGCAGCGATTTCGTCCCCATATAGGACCCCCGTCTATGACGTATTCAGACTTAGGCGATTTTGGTGATTTGCTCTTGTAGCTTTTTCTACCCTTTGGGAGCTTTAGGGTTATGTATAAAGTCATCCGGTCACTTACTAACCCTAACCTACCCCTTTTCGTTCTTTTCTCCTCGGAAATAAGGGTGTCAAAAATTGGTGGTTTCAACCGGGGCTCGAACCATGGACCTCTCGCATCCCAATCCCGTGTCCACTTATGCCAAGCTACCCGAGGGGTGCTGCCCGGGCAGCGATTTTTTTCCCTGTATAGGACCCCCCCCAATGCTCCTTCTTGGGGCGCTGCATACAGTGTATACCTGGTGAGTCTATAACCGTGACCAGGCTATGGACAGTCTCACAAAGCTGTGGCTTAACCAGAAAAGTGTTGGACCTGTTTTTAAACTGTGGCAACTTTTTTGAAATAAAGAGAAAACTTTGCAACTCATATGCACTATTAGGTGCCCTTCTTTTACAAATGTATATTTGTCCATATTGTGTCCAAATTTCAACCTAATTTCTGTGTATATTTGTGCAGGTTTTTACACGGGATGGTTACTACCAGCATCAATAGTGGGTGTATTAGTGTTTCTATATGGCGTAGCTACAATGTTCACATATGAACCTGCGTAAGTAACAATTAACACCAAAACAGCCTGTCTATTTATATAATAGCATGGTCAGTTAAAGGAGCTTGATTGATTGCCTCAACTTTGTTCAAACTTTTTAAGATTTTGGTACCAAATATTGCTCATATTTATCTCATAACCCATGTGAATTTTCACGGCTTAGTTATGTTCCGTTTTGGCGATATATAAGAAAATGTGTCTAATTATGGTTACCATAATTAGTTCTATACAGTAACATATAGGAAACTCTGAAATACAAAACTACCCATAAAATCAAAGTCCATTTGACTAATTCAGCTGAAATTTAAAATTTAGACCTCTTGAGTAATCATCTTTCATATGACATTGAAAACTAAAGTTTGAAAATTCAGACCAAGCTCCTTTAAATGCCTCATATTTTAACAGTTACTTATAGGTATACAAATACTAAGAGAATTCAGGACCATATTTGGAAAAGATGATGGCTGGATGTATTTTGTATTGTACCATTGAATGTGTTGATATGCTTTATATCAGTCCCTTCCATTTTCAAATTATTTGGTATGTGTAGTATATGTTGAGAGAAACGTTCATCTTTAGAAGTTTATTTTGTTTATTTTTGTGTAAGAAAGCTAAACAAATCGTTGAAAAGTAATTATAATATACAAATATTGACTGCTTTGAGGGGCATGGTTTAAATTATTTTCCCGAGGTGATCTCAAAAGCATGAATATGCCCTAAGCGAAGCTGAGGGCAGATTCATGGTTTTGAGATCACTGATGGGAAATAATTTAACCATGCCCCGAAGAAAAAGCAGTCAATATTCGTTTTATATACCGAATATATAGATTTTTGTCATCTAATTGGTTAAGAGAATCATTTTTGCACTGAAAACGCCCGATGGTCAATAGCTGCGCACGAAATGCTCGTATTACACAGGCACCACAAAATATGCTTAGTGGGCCTAGTGAAAAATATGCCCCGGGCCTAGTAAAATCCAAGCCCTCACTTTTAACCAATCAGAGGACAGTAATCTGTATATGAGGTATAAAAATAGTTTTAGAATTGAAATTGACTTTCTGATATGATTAACTTATCATTGGGTTTAGCATTGGAGTGGTATGGGAAATTATCGCCAATCCAGTGTCATATACCAGGTGGCAGCACTTAGGACACTCACAGCTCTACAAAATGTACATTAGTGTGTGCTCTATAGACCTGAGAGCTCTTCTTCCGCAGCCCTACATTGTGAGGAGAGCTACCCGTACCAGCCTGTCAGTGCTTAGGTGCGCTCCAGCAGTACCAGTCTCCAGAATGGTTTTCACTGGCCGTACTTTTATCCACACAGCAGTTCATGTCTGGAACAACTTGCCAGATAATTTAGTTGGGGACATCACTGAAAATGGCGTTGAGCCCTTCAAGAGCAGGGTGCAAGCATCTTATGTCGTGTATTTGAGGTTCTGTCCCTGTACTCCAGTATTCCCACTTTCCTTGAACCACTGATTAGGCCACAGGGACAGTGCAACACTGCCTATGCTAGTTTTTGATTTTATCTTCACTCCTCATTGGACTATTGTTCACTTCTGCATTTTATAAAAATATCTTTGCTTGGATACACTTCGTACTCTAATATCTCTCATACAATGCTCCTGCTTCACCCTATAACTAATAGTATTGTACCATTTGTTTCTGTTATCTTAGAATCCAGATTTGTCAGAGCGGTGGCGATTACGTGATGTGTCCGTTATGCTCGGAGGAGATCGGGTGCACATTTTGGAACCTGTCAGATACATGCATGCAGGCACAGATCACATACTTATTTGACAATCCTGGCACAGTATTTTATGCAGTATTCATGTCATTCTGGGGTAAGTATATGTGAGGTGTTGGCAAAAAGGTGCTCCTCGTCAAAAAAAATAAATGCAATCGTTTGATCCAACTCAGTGACTTGTGGTGTCACCTGCATCATGATCAGAGCTAGAAATTCGTTCGCTGATGCGAGAATCCTATTGGACTCTTGCAAATCTAAGGGGGAGAATCTTTGCAAGATTCTTTGAATTCTTAACATTCATACACAATGTGTCTGCCTCACTTTACAAGTATCTATTTGGATTCTCGCAAAATCCTCCAGGGGAAAATCTCTGCGAGAATGGATACTTGGATTCTCGCCGAATTTCTAGCCTTGATGATGTTCTGCCAGTTTAGTTGTTCGGAATCTGCTCAAGTGCCAGGACAGGAAATTCTTAAGTTGATATACTTGCTATATTTGTAGAGGTCTACTTCTTCATTTTTCTCCACTTATTTTGAATTCAAAGACACACTTAATAGAAATATATTGTGGTGGCATTCTCTGTATGTGACCAAAAGTATCTAGCCTTGTGTGTTGCTTTGTTTATCTGTTTAAGTTACATCATTTCGAAAATCTGACCCCATGTTCCCATTAAGTCAGACAAAGACATTTTGGCAAAGATTCGGAGATTCCACTCCGGCAAGGTGGCCCTTCACGGAATCGAACCTGGTGCCATTGCCTGTAAGGCGAGATTGCTACCACTAAAGTACAGCGCCCAAATATGAAGAAAAGTTTGTCTGTTAATATATTTTGTAATTTCAGAAATATACCAATTGTAAAGCTGTAAACTGAACTTCTTTGATTCAGGAATTATTTCAAACATGTAGGGTTCACCCTATGATATCATTGGAGTTCATCACAGGGGTTCATCACAAATTACATTAACCCTAACCTCCTACCTACCATTTTTCATTCTCAGCCTATCTCCTCTGAAGTAAGGGTGTCAAAAATTGGTGGTTTCCACCGGGGCTCGAACCAGGGACCTCTCGCTTCCCAATCCCGTGTCCACCTATACCAAGCCACCCGAGGGGCGCTGCCTAGGCAGCGATTTCGTGCCCATATGGGACCCCGGTCTATGATGTATTTGGACTTATGCGATTTTGGTGATTTGCTCTTGTAGCTTTTTGTAACCTTTGGGAGCTTTAGGGTTATAGAATCTATGCATTCACAATTCTTGCGAAAGCTGCGCTCAATAATAAAAATGCATGGACACATGGGATTCAGAGATAATAGAGATGTTGATTTGTGATAACCACTGTGTAATACGTTAGAAACCCTTTCAACAATGGATATTGTACTGAAAAGCTACCAATAGTTTGTATGAAGGACAATTCCATTTTTTTTTTCATATTCAAGACAAAACAGGCATCATCTTACCATGCAGCCTTGCCTAGATTCGAGTATATTCGTAATAACAACAAATTTAAAATCGTCACACCACAACGCGTGCGCCATTTTACCGCTACATGGGCCACACGTGTGACACGCACTGCGTCACTTGCAGTTGTCAATGTTAAGCAACGCACACGCAGATAAAAGTGCATCGGGTCAAGACCCCATCCTTCGCTGAGCCCACGCTCTGAATGCCTCAGCCTGTGGTCTAGAGTATAGTATCTATGTCTATGTATACAATGCGATAAAGTTGATGCAAACATGGGGATTTTTTATCATACATGACAGTCAACTACAGCAGAACCTCGCTAATACAAGATTTTGGGCTGTATAGAATTTGGCTTCTTGTATTATTATCCAACTAATTTAACATGTGAATGTGATTCTTTGGACTTCAAAAACACCTTGTATTATCAGGGTTTTTGTATTATCAGAGCTCTTATTAACAAGGTCCAACTGTAGTATTTTGGTGTTATATATCAGCCACAGAAGATGGTTCTCACCTGCTAAGTATCAGAACATATTTTAAAGCCACTGCTAGTCCTAAACTGAATGCTTTTGTTTTCTAATCTTCTCTTCCATCTGTGTTATTTTCTTGAATATTGGAAGCTTGCCTGTGCTATTATAGTTCTAAATTAATGTTCTTATCTGCTGCGATTTTCTTCCAGCTGTATCGTTTCTTGAATATTGGAAGCGCAAGCAGGCAAGCCTAGCCCATCATTGGGATGTCATGGACTTTGAAGAAGAAGAGGTATGAATGTAAATTAAGATTTCAGTCGCTTTTAGGATTTTATAATCGTGGTGAACACACAAGCTGTAGTGGTAGCAAAAATTTCAAGTCCTCAGCCTCAACCTTGTGTATCTTGAAAACGTTTGCGGCAAGCACAATCAGCAGATAGTTTAAATAATTTACTCCTGTGTCTATTAATACTGAAAATCAGAGCTGGTGTTCATATACACTATCTGCAGGAGCATGTTGAATAATTCAAAAAGCATACTGCATCGTTCCAATTCTTGACTTAAAATTCTCACCTCTAAAGCCAAAAAAGTAGTGTTTTGGTTGAATTCAAACCACGGTTTCTTAGAAGTCTCGCCTTTTGATTCACTAATCCATGCTACTGTGGGATCTCTGCCCAGGCAGTTTTGTACCTATCTATACTTGCAATTGATGGTATATTTAGACCAATTTGGACTTGTTGAATTTTGTTAGACTGTGGGGTTCCTTAATGTAATATGATTGTCACACTTGTTTTAAAACAGTATTTTCTACTTTTTTTGATGCATGGCTTTAGGAGAGGCCACGCCCACAATTTGCTGCCAGGGCACCAATGATGGAAAAAAATCCCATCACAGGTATTACAGAACCATACTTTCCAGAAGACACCAGGAAAAGAAGATGGCTCACGGGTATTGGTGTACTATGCGGAATGGTGAGTGTAACTTCTTGATTTGATTGAAACTTCACAGCACCTAAAAAAAATGTAGAGAGAATACAGAATACATCACATACAGGCCAGAGGAGGGCAGCCAGAACCTTGTTCGAACACACGGAACCAAATATGATCCCCAATTTTAGATGTCCTGTTGTAATTTTACAGAATGAGGGTATCACAAATTTTCGATCATTATTTAGTGATTATCATCTCAGCCAGACTGCTCTCAGCCATAGCAAATCATATGCCGGGGTCTTAGCTGTATATCATCCGAGCAAATAACCTGAGTTACATAATGATCAGTACCAGTTTTTCAACCTAGAATTGCATCAAAAGAACAATCGCAGTGTGACATGGCCCAAACCATTCGGCTATGCATTTCCGGAAGTACGATCAATACAACATGTAAAAAATGTATAAAGCATCACTAACATTGTTATTAAAAATCAGTTATGTTTTTAAAAGTCAAAATATCTTTTTAAAATTCTGGGTTTGATATTTTATGCTAGACAAGGGTATAAAATTAGATTCTGAAACTTAAGTTAAACTTCAACACTTTTGAATGAGATTTTCCAAATCTTGTGAGTTTATATTCTGTACCATCTGCTATAGGCCCTATAGCCCTGTGTTGGTGAGGGATATGGCTATATGCTGACAATGATGCTCGTTAGTAAATGAGCATTTATACAATGTGTTAATACCTATCCAAACCTCCTAACTCCAAGTTTATTAAACCCCATTTCCAAACCTCCTAACTCCAAGTTTATTAAACCCCATTTTGCTTTCTGTTTTGCAGGTTGTATTAGTCCTCATATTCATGCTTGGCGTAATCCTATATAGGGTACTAATCAGTATTCCACTGTCTAAGAGTGCACTGTTTAGAGCAAATGCACAGTCTATAGCCAGTATGACGGGAGCAGTGGTCAACTTGGTTCTCATTATGGCCTTGGGGCAAGTCTATCAAAGACTAGCTGGAATTCTCAATGATTGGGGTAAGCATGTCATTTCCCTGAGTATGTAATTTTTTGTTTTCCTTAACATAGGGAAGGGAGGGACGTACCATGCGCCTTCTGTAGCATTTCTCCTGAATCGATATCTTAAGGCCTATGGTAATAAAACTTGGTGACATGAAGGTCTCTTTTTGTAGATAGCTTGTACTGTGAAAATTTTGGAGGTAGGTAAGGTCAAACTCCTGATCAATGTTCAGCACCCCTAGAGTTTGACACAGAACCTGAAATGATGCTTGATGTGGACTGTAGCTTACTTAGGCCACAGTAGTCAGGGAACACCTATGAAGTGTGCTGAGGCTACATGGAATTAATAATCAGGGAGTCATAGCGCACTGTAAATCCCCTGTGTTTATTTATGTATATTTAGTAAGGGGAGCCAATCAGTGTTAATAAGAGGCTGGGTGTTGGTCATCAGGTAGATACATGCTTGATGTTTAGCAATATTCTGAAGCATGATGTAGCCAAATGCATTAATCTTGTTCTCCATATCAGCTGATACCCAGGAGTCACACCCATATAGAAGTACTGTTGCACAGGTTGTGTTGAAAAGCTTTTTGTAGTATTAACCCTAACTTTTCTTGCGTTGAAAAACTGTCCAAGTCCGAATACGTCATAACAAAATTTCTGGTCGTCCCCCCCCCACCGATTCCTACCGGGATTCGAACCCCTAACCCCCGGCATCCGGACCCAATGTCCAGCTATGGCAAGCCACCGAGCGTGGCCTGCAGCAATATCTTGCCCATCTATATCCGCTGTCTATGACTTATTCAAACGTAGGCTTATTTCTGATTTTTGCCTTGTACTTGGTATTACATAGGAGAGTAAGGGTAATTAAGTGATACATATATACTACATGTTGATGGTGCTCAATAACCCTTACCCTCACACGTTGAAAAACTGTCTAAGTATGAATACGTCATAATAAAATTTCTGGTTCCCCCTGGGATTTGAACCCCTGACCCCGGCATCCCAAAAAACCTTGGCAGTAATTTCGTGCCCATCTATATCCGCTGTCTATGACGTATTCATACTTTCTGCCTACAGTACTTTGTAGTACATAGAAGCATGGAAATAGTAGATTAAGACTACTTCTCTCCAGATCTTATTAAATTCCTAAAAGCAGAGCCTTTTTTCTATTTAGATCACTTGCGCTAGAGGTCATCATGGATCCAAGGCACTTAAGATTGGTCACATGCTTTTAGGTTGTAGCCCTGTAATGGTGATTGAGGGTCACTGTTAAAGGTCATAAACAATACTACATTTTGGTTCATTATAACAAAGGGGTGTTGTTATTTACTCATTTTTCCAGAGATGCATAGAACACAGACGGAGTATGAAGACAACCTGACCTTCAAGGTGTTTGTGTTTCAGTTCATGAATTTCTTCTCTTCCATCTTCTACATTGCTTTCTTCAAAGGAAAGTAAGTACTGACATTTCATGAATACAACAAACTAAGAACTTACAAATCAGAAATGGTAGTTTTTTGCCAGGAATTATATAGTGGTACGTTGGATGCTAGCACTGTTGTTTCAATGTCGCATTATTGGCACCGATATTAATATTATACAAATTATAACTGCATTGAAGGACATGGTTTAAATTATTTCCCCTCGGTGATCTGAAAACTATGAATATGCTTCATGGTTTTCAGATCAACGGGGGGTAATAATTTTAACCATATCTCAAACGAAAAGCAGTCAATGTTCATTTTATATACCAAATATATAGATTTTTGTCATCTGGTTGGTTAAATGAATGCCTACAGTCGCGTTCATAAAGCTTGAGTTCAGTGTGCAAAATATCTCTTCAGATAAAAAATCAAAACAAGCAAAAAGTGTCAAAGAGTTTTAAGAAAACAAACCTTTTAGAAACGTTTTTAATTCATGAACATATTCATAAATTGCTTTTTTTGTTTTGGGCATGTCTTGTGTTGTGCACATTTTTTTGTAAAAACTGGGGCCATACTCTCTGTCATTATGTAACTTAGGCCCTACTCCAATTACTCTGGGATAACTATTTTAGGCCAATTTGGCCTTTTGTTATCTCCTCAATATCATTGTTTTTTTTAATAGTTTGTTTTATTTGATTGTTTTGTACATATATGATATTGAAATAAACTTGAACTTGAACTATGTTGAGCAGGCCTAGTGAAAAATATGCCCCGGGTTTTGTTATTAAATCTATGCCCTCACTTTTAACCAATCAGAGGACAGGAATCCATATATGAGATATATAAAAAGCCCTCTTCTGTGCAGGATTTATCTCCCTGTTGACCTTAGTACCTCTATATTACACACAGGAAGGACACTATAGATGTCATATAGATTTTTGTTTGAAAATGTATTTCAGCAAATTTACTTACGATCTGCTATTTTGAGTCAAATCCAAATCAAAAAATGTTCGGTCATTTCTTTCTGTAAAAATGAAATTGTTCTGTGTGCCTCTTCAAAAAAGTAAAAGCAATTTTCTCTTTCATTTTAAAAAAATATTCCATAAATTAACTTATGTCATCTGTGTGAATACTTAATGCCATAGGCAAGTTCTTTGCCTGCTTTTATCCTTTTTTCTCATTTAATTTTATAGATTTGTTGGTTACCCTGGCCATTATGATTATATATTCGGGCTGCGCAATGAAGACTGTACTAATGGTGGCTGCCTGGTGGAATTGGCTCAACAACTAGTTGTTATTATGGTGGGAAAACAGATTATCAATAACTGCCAAGAAGTAGCTATACCGTAAGTTTGCAATGTTGTTCATTTACCGGTAAATTAAAAACTACCGTAAATTACCTGCAAATTAAGGTTAATTAAGTAAAATATAATAATTTGAAAAAAATGAAAAACAAAATTCAGAAAAATCAAAAAGATGTTATATTTTCCTTTTTTAGCTAATTTTACTTAATTTACCACTTTTTAGGCCGGTAGTTTACCATGTAAATTAACCGGTTAATTACCAATTTACATATTCACTGTAATTTGGTTTTACACTTCACTTTTTGGATTTTACTATACTTTTAAGCTTTATTTACAGCATATCGATACGTTTTTAAGTCAAGGTGGAATCTAGGCTAGTTCCTTTAATTTTCCATTAATTCCTGGCTATTTTGATCATATCTCTGTAAGGGAAAATAATTCTGGTATATATATTAGGAAAATATAAGTTTTCTTGTGGTATCAAAGTCTCTAATATGATTTTGTAAAGTGGGTGTGGGGATCAAAAAGTAATTGGAACACATCTTTAAGGGAAACCTAAATTACTTTACAATCAACAGGAATTCTAATTGGAATTCCTTTCTCAGACTTTAATAAATAATATCCATACATTCATGCATATAGTCATAGTGAGGCTAGCTCAATCAGTGTATGATGCTCACTTTGTTTCTGAGTTTGAACCCTCGTATTGTGTACTTGTGTATTTGAAATAACTTGAAGAAATAAAACAACTAAAACCACCTGTATTCAGAAGCCATGTGGAATTACAAACGTGGAGGCATTGTGCATGATAAATCCCCTGCAATTTGTTTGTTTTTGTATACATAGAAAAACAACAAACAAATAAGCAGATACACAGAATGGAAATTCCCTATTATATACTTTGTTTGATAGGAACTCCTATTTTATTTTAACTTATTCATACATGTCTAATATGTATGAAAATCCCCAAAACTTTTGTCTGGAATTTCCATTCATGGTGTATATTTACATGCAAGCTTTTTCTTAAGCTGGCATGGACCAGTAGCCAGAAATCTATAAAACCCGACTCCTGGTCCTTAAAATTTCCAAAGAACCAGAAGCCATTTTTCAAGACCAGGAGCCATTTGCGAAATTTGATCTTGACTTTAATTTGGAAATCAAGAATTTATCAATTAAAGAAGAAATTGTTTGATTTTCTTCTGATGAATATGTATTATTTTCTGAAATGTTTCCAATCATTTACCTCACAAATTTTGACTTGCACTAGCAAAAAATTGTGTATGGCAAATTGTGTACGAAAATATTGTCGCCTGGGTCAGAATTTTTTCTGTTCCACCAGGCGCAAAATTTTGGGAACCGTTGGGTAAAAATCGCCCAGTGCCCGCTTAAGAAAAAGCTTGTTTACATTACATGTTCATTACAATAGAGGCACAGGAACCAAACGCAGTGTCTCAATATTTTTCCATCAAATTAACTTATTACTCCCAATGCACCGTTTTTATTAATACACGTAGAAGTAAGGAATAAATTTTTTGGCATCTTTTGTGCCTGATATCTAATAATCCACTGTAGAATGGACTGTTCTTTCAAGCCTAACAAATCATCTGATTGCCATAAGGGGAAAATGAAAAAGATAAATCTCTATACCAATTCAATATTTTTAGACTTATAAATAAATAGTAATAAAAATAAATATTACACTCCTGGTCAAAAGTGTTTGCGCACTAAACCTTTAACCAGCCATATCTCGAGAACTGTTCATCATTTGTGTTATATTTTTTTTGATTTATATTTTACATATAGATCTAAAGAACTCAACAGGAATTGAATTTAACGCATTTAAAAATATGGCGTGTTAAACATACTGTATACTTGTGACAACCACAAGATACAGTGTGACTTTAATTTCCATAAAAGCAGGGCCAATTCATAAAATACTAAAGTTGCCAAATAAAAGTCCCCTAACTACTGATAGTTTTGCCGGTGAACACTTGGCTAGTTTCCAGTTAGAGTTGGCAGTGTTCTATAAAATGGGTTCTAATAACATATTTTACAGAGTAGATAAGTTTCACCTGTACAGAATATCAGTAACTTGGTTGTC
>JXSR01S021942.1:8873-20411 GCA_000969725.1 Ophiothrix spiculata | reverse complement strand
TTGTTGATTGGATTCTGTGGAAGACCATCTGGCATGGCATTGTCCCTCCCTGTCTTCCAGAGGTACTCTCCAAAGGGAATGTTTTCCCCACGAAATCTCTTGTAGGCAACCAAATATCTGTAATGATAATAATTGAATTTGTAACTTTCACAGTTATGTATGGGGCTAAAAAAAATAACCCGCTTAATTTGGTTAATATTGTTTTTCCTGTCCTTTATGAATTAGCTTGATAAATTTGCATTCTATCTTGCTTGAAGAATTAGAAAAAATCAATTCATTAAGCAACGGGCAGACCTTTCAAGTAGGGTCAATTGGTCAGTCTGGCTAATTTTTTTGTAAAATTTTGTTTTTGCCCCAAAAATAATCCAAAAATCAAAAGAAAAAAATATTATCAAAGAAATTCACTAAGGCCAAAAAAATAAGAACTCTGTCTCAGGTTCCTTAGGCCCAAAACCCTAAGCGCTACGCGTTTTTTTGTTTCCTCAAACATGCTATGCACATGCGGAAATCTTTTTTTTTCTCTCGATGTAAGGAAAATATAAAAAAGCAAAAAAACTCCTGAAAACCTAAGGGGAAAAAAATGCTGTAAAATTCGGAATATTTTTTTTTTAACCATATGCGCGCGGGAAGCTGAGACAGAGTTCTTTTTTTCTTTGGCCTAAAAACAAATTAGCCAAAATTTAACAATTTTGACTGAAAATGGTTGATTTTACAAGATTTTGGCAAACCTAAAAAAAAAACTTCAAAAAAGTAAAGTTTTTTTTTCCCCATAGGCTAATCAAAATCGTGCAGTAATTGATTTTGTCTCATGTCACTTGCATCATGAAATACATTTGGGCATGTTTGATGTAGTAATAAATACGACAGAGACTCGGTAGATAGAACCAGCATATTTCTTACCCGTAAGGCGCTGGAGCACAATTAGGCCACAACTTTGTGAAGCTGGCCACAAGCTTAATTTTCCAAGATGGTGATTGTAGGCTTGATTATGCACCTAAATAAATTCAAAACATTGTCATGCATATTTTACAATAATCTTGAGGTAAAAAATCTGTGGGCAGGTTGCGGCCGGCTGCACAAAGTTGTGCCTTAATTGTACTCCAATGCCTAAATCTTACCTTTTGCCATGTATTAAGACGTTGGATTTGATCATCAATGCGCAAAATATAACAGCCATAGAGAAGATGTCTGCTTTGTATGTGTATCGTTTGCTGTGTATCTCTGGAGCACAAAAATGCTCCGTACCAACCAATGAAGACATAAAGTACCTCTCCATATCCCCAGAAAATTGCCCCGCTGCTATTGCTTTTGCAAGGTTGAAATCGGCTATCTTTGCCACCAGGTCTCCAAATTGATTTTGCACAATCAGTATGTTGTCAGGTTTCAAATCGCGGTGTATAATCTTACTTCTGTGAAGATATGCTACACCTGACGAGACTTGCTTTATAACCGTCACAGTGTTCTTGAGGGTTAGATTGTGAGCAAAGAAATAGTCGTTCAGAGACCCTCCGTTGCAGTATTCCATTTCAATCCATAAGTCTGCAGGCACATGACTAGCAAATCCCATGCGAGGGCAGGTGAAGCTGTTTCGATAAGTTATGACATGTTTGTGATTTAGTTTTCGAAGAGCTCGTATTTCTCGTTCACCATTTTTATCAAGACGAAGCCATTTGAGGGCACAAATTTGCCTTGTTATCTTATTGAATGCTTTGAAGACACAACCATATGTGCCCTGACCAATCTGTCTGTGTATGTTGTAGCCAGATGGACATGGTCCTCTTCTGAGGACCGGCATACTGCAACTGGAGGGGGATTGTGAAAGCATGTCTAATTTATAGATATTTTGTGGGAGTAAAATATGTTAACCTCATAGGACTTTCCATTTTGGATATATTTAAAATTTGAAACTTTTCCATGACTAAGAAATATTTTGCTTGGGTAAACAGCAGCTCTTTGTATCCAAATGCAAGCGTGAAGCCATCCAAGGTACGACATTGTCATATGTTATGTATCTGTAATGTTATCTTTAGTTCAGAAATGTTTGCAAACAATTATGTGTTTTGTTCTTTATGGGGATTTATTTGTTTGCCTTAATGGGTGGTGTTAATTATTTTGAGAAATGTTCCACGTACTGAAAGTAACAGGGAGAAATTTAAAATTTTCCATAGCTAGTATTGCATCACATTTTACAGTTAATTTGTTGTGAAATGAGGCATGGTTTTATTTGAACACAAACAGATCGATCCAAATGCGCTTGTATTGGTTTCTTCAACTTGCATGCATATCCCTTGTATTCTGCAACATTGTGAACTGGTGGTTTTATGTTGTGTAAGAGACTGGTAATGATTGATTAGGATTGATTAAGACTAATTTAATCACTGCACATTAATATATTTTGTGCATTAACCGTTAACGATTTTGGTATTATTTTTGACCAAGTTTGTTGCTACCACATGGACGAACTTTAGACATTGAACATATAGTTCATTTGATTTGAATATTCAGCAAGATTGGGTACGTTGTTATGATTTGAAAAATACAGACTACTTCCCCGTATGGTGATATTGGTTTACTTGCGTTAGTTGGCTACTTGGTGCATACTTCAAGATTTATAGTGTATAAATTAAGCTCCATGGGGCAGTATAGGTAGTGTTTGATTCTGTTTTTATCATGTTTTGCATAAAAATTTGATGATGACAATTATTACAGAAGAACTTTGTTCATATTAGCAAAATGACACATTTGTATCAAGTGGCCTGCTGGAACCATTTTAAAATATTTTAAAGGTGCAAATGGGGTTAACAAATTTAGCAACAAAACAAAATGAAATACTTCATGACCTTTTCTGATGGTTGGTCTAGGGTATTTCCAGGTTATTTTAATGCAATACATTACAAAAACAGTAATTGTGTCATTTCTAAAAATGCTCTAGAAATACACACCTTAAAAATACAACTTAAGCTATTACTACAGAAACAAGTACATATCTTAAACAGAATTTTAATAAAATTTAAATAATTACAACCATGGAAAAGAAAATGATATTATCAATTAAGCTATGGAAACATTACGGATTAACAGAGGATGATATTGTTTGATTTGAAGCAGGAAGTTAATATCCATTCTTTAGAACAGAAACTGTAAAAGTTGTATCACCAGCTAAAACTCACGTGATAGGGAAAATCAGACAAAGATTTTCTGTGGAAGATCTGAGTTATCTTTTTGTAACATGTAATGATACAGAATTTATGAAATACATCCTTGGTTGTGAAGATATACATATAAGTGCACACTGCACAGTAGTATAATTTAATAACAATCCTTTGTTGTATCAGAAACTAATGTAGAGATTTCAGAAATAGTGCAGCATAATTTTTAAAGTCAACTTCAAATACAAGATGAGCAGTCCAGTTTTGTAGGCGCTGTAGCTAAATATTGTAGGAAGATGGTATATAGTAAAGAAATAAGTCCATTAACCCTTACTCCCAAACGCTTAAATCTATCTAAGTTCGAATACGTCATTCAAAAATGTTCTGTTTCCCCTGGGATTTGAACCCTGACCTCTCACATCCTGATCCAATGTCCAGCTATGGCAAGCCACTGAGTATTGCCTGCCATGGCATCACTTTCATGCCAATCTGTATCCCCCGTCAATGACTTATTTGGACTTGATCAAATTTCTTGGTTTTTGCATAAAATTGGATTTTGTTGGATAGTGACATCATATGTTAGGGTTTATTTCAAATTATAACACGATAAGTGTGATTTGAGCCATGTGATACTTTTACTATCACATGCGCATTGAAAAGAAACCAGGTGAAATCATGATATCGTGTGATTTTAAAAAAACTATTTCACACGAATTAGACTATTTTGCTCTATTCCAAAATTATGAAACCCTCATTATATACCTCAACGCATTAACAGTTGTAAATTTGATGCCCTTTTTCATTGTTTTAATTTATATACAATTGTAATAAGATATTTGGAAATTCCAAATAGATAATACCAAGAAGTTCTTGAGTGCATGTGGGCATAAATAAACACGGGGAAACAAAGGGAATTTAAGAATTGGCCATGTGTGAAAGTCAAAACATTTTGCAAGATGAACTCTTATTTAACTCTTACCAGACAATACTTCAATTAATGACACGTTGCAAAATACACTTGTTTACTGTGTATAATAATGGGGGACCCATGGGGTTATACATTTGCATTAAATTTTTATCAGGTAAAGAAAATAGTAAAAACAAAAATGTCCCACAGGCAGTAAAAGGAAAATACATAATAACAAATGTAAGGCAGAGATCAATGTGAGGAGAGAGAAGTGTAAATATAAAACATGACAGGTAAAGAAAGTTGGCAATTTGAACATTTCAAACATTGTCAAACAGAAAAAAAAAAGAATAAAGGTATTGAAGAAAATATCAACATAGCATAATTGTTGCACATGATGATTCATTTGGAGACTTAACAATGTGATAAATGAATTATAAAAAATAGTGTTCTTAAATAATTGCAATGAGGATGTGTACAATATTTTTTAGAATATTGTAAGCATCCGGGTATACTTCCATAAAAAGTGTACAATACACGGTTTTATTGTATTGGACAAAAACCTGATATAAATAATAATAAGAAGTATTGCATGATAAACCATTTCATGTAATACAACCCATGCAATCAAAGTGTAAATAACAAAGCGTCACGCAAACAAAAAATGAAAACAATTAAGCTTGAACTTCAAGCCACTTGGCACGTAGCCAGTTTTGCTATAGTGAATCAGTTTTAGAAACTACAGGACTATTACAAATATTAATTAATCGGCAAAAAGCTTGCCAAAAATGCTAAAAATGTTTTCAGTTTGTTTTGAAAGGAGAAAGTTTAATCAGCAGAATTGTCATTTATTTTCTCAAACTGCATGATGCAATCTTGGAAAACCCGCCATATGCCTGTCTCTTGCTAATTTTGATTTGTTATTTGCACAATTTTATGTGACCTAGTGGATATACCTTTAAAATAAGTGATGTGAAGTTTAACAACTGTGATATGCATGCAACAGTTTTACCTTCAGCTCAAGTAATATTTTAAATAAATAAATAATAATAAAATGTCCCTTCTGAGATTCAGACATGAAACAAAACAAAAGCAAAAATAACAAAACAAAATGTAGAAAACAACAAAAGAGAAACAACAAGTTGAAATGATGATGGCCATATGGAGGATAATGATACCCATTCAAAAACATTTAAACCATTTTACCATTTAAGCAAATAATTCTTGGCCTTGACTTACATCATTCTCTCATTCACATATGGTTGTTTAAAAACTATTGCCCTTCATATTCCCCTTTCTTGTTGCCTCCATACAATATTTCCTGTTGTTGAAGGTGGTGTTATTAATTCCAGTAACAAGTCATCTGCCCAGTACACAATTTTTTTTCAGAAAAACTTTCTTGAACTTGAACAAGACCATAGAGCTGTAACGATACACAAAAATACCGATTCTGCTGTATTTTATTAAACCATCTACTCATTTAATTGAACTATTTGCTGATCTTCTGAATGAACATTACTTTTTACCACTGACTTATTTCATATCAGTGTGACTAAAATGGTTAGAATATTTATGCTTTGATCATTGAGTATGTGATATGTGAAATTTTTGGAAGTGAAGGTATACTTTTTATTGAGAGGGATGACAAGTGGATATATGATAATATGTCAAGTTTCAGATTGGAGAAAGAAATGCAAATAGTATCAGGAACTGCCCTTTGTATTAGATTGTCTTGCCCTATAAGCTATGACTGATACCTTGATCTGTTAATCTCCCATGAGGTTTATCAATAATAAAGGTTTAGTATCTTAGGAAAACACTAAAAATGGAATTTTAGTCTTTGTTAGAAGAGATAGAAAAATGGAATCTTTGCTTGGATAAGTTAGTTGCAATTTGTTAATATTAATGTCTTTCTTTGGATTTTTAAACAGTCAGGGATAGAACACCTTTTCTTTGTGAAACCAGCTGTGATCACAAGTACAGGTTAAGGGTGCATAATTTCTCATAAAGTATTCACAAGATTTAAAATGCCTGACCCAATGTCTGACCCTGGCTCCTACCAAGCCAGCAGAACAACTTTACAAAGAATCCTAGATTCCATTCCAGTAATTCCCCCATTGGGGATTGACAATTAAGGAGCCCATGCACACAAAGTGGGCATACTATCCACTACACTACAATGCTGTCCTTTTTTATCATAGTTGTTCAATTTTTCTTCATTGCAGTCATTCAATTTGGCTTCATCACAGTGTTCGTAGCAGCTTTCCCATTAGCACCTCTCTTTGCTCTTCTCAACAACTGGATTGAGATCCGGTTAGATGGAGCCAAATATATCAGCGAGGTCAGAAGGTCCGTGGCTGACAGAGCGCAGGATATCGGAGTCTGGTATGACATCTTGGAATTCATTGCACAGATGGCTGTCATCAGTAATGTAAGTAGGAGAGAAAAATTGTGATATAGTTGGTAAAGGTAAATGATATCAGATTCAGTTAGATCAAAAAAGTTTGCAGAGGGGAATCAATGGCAATGCTTCCTGCCACTTTGATTTGACCGCTGTGTAAACCTTATGGTAGTCAATGTGGATTGTTTCTCATGGAGGGCGAGTCATTGTACTTCCCACCAGTGTTTCCGCTAAGGCCGTATGGCGCGCCGCAGTGAAAATTGGCGCAACAAGTTTCTGAAAATGTGTGAGAAAAGATATTTTTCTAGCTTTATTAAGCAAATTTTCAGCCACAGCTCATGATTTTGGAGCAAGCACCGTTTAAACTTTGTCAAACTTGTTCGAATTGGCGCAAGCTCAAAAACGTTAACGGAAACACTGCTTCCCACATTTTACGGCTAATTTGAGATGATTTGGAATGGATTAGCTGGAAAATTGACTCGCCTAGCTCAGAGCAAGAAAAGCTGATTTTGGAAGATGGCGTCATCGTTATTTGTAATCAAACCAACCATAGCAGTATCATCAGCAAATTTAATAAGTGGACAAAGAGGATCACTAGATCTACAGTCAGACGTATATAAAGTAAATACAAATGGTGCAAGAACTGTACCCTGAGGAGCACCAGTGTTTATGGATTGGAGACCGTGTGATGTTGTTTTACTACTTGTCAATCTTACGTACTGTGAACAATCAGTCAAATTATTCAGAATTCAAGCCAGCACTGAAATTGGAATATCATGGTGAAATAATTTCTAAATCAGTAGATGCCGCTGATGAAATCAAAGAACATTATTTTCACTGAATTTCCCTCTCTTGCCGGCCCTATCCAGGGTTAGTGCGGATCCTTGAAAGTCCTTGAATTTTATTTTGCATTTTCCAGGCCTTGAAAGTCCTTGAAAAATTGACTTTATCAAAAAAGTCCTTGAAAGTCCTGGAATTTTTGAATGTCAGAAATGATAAAAATTAATATGTCAAAAGAATTTACCATGCAATTATTTTTATCCAAAATGTGTAAAAGCAAATTTATTTTATTTGTTGACTCATATTCCACCGGCCGCCGCTGATAAGGGGAAAAGTCCTTGAATTCTTCTTGGAAAAGTCCTTGAAAGTCCTTGAATTTTGTAAGTGAAAAAGTGTACTAACCCTGCTATCAGTGTGATTATAAATTTTATCCAATATAACTGAAATAGCATCAGTACAGCTACATTTACTTCTGTATGCGAATTGAAATGGATCGACATAATTTTCAACAATAGTACTCAACCACTCCTTAAAAAGTCTTTCACAGACTTTCATTGGAATTGAAGTGAGAGCAACAGGCCTCAGATTATTCATGCAAGCAATAACAGTTTTTTAGAAACTGGAAGCTTACACTTCCAGTTTCTTTTTTAGAAACTGGAAGTTTAAGCTTCCACATTTCAGGAATTAATTGAGTTTTAAAAGATAAATTGAATATGATCATAAATATATTTGCTAATTGCTTAGCACAAAATTTCAGAAGTCTAGGAGTTACATTGTCTGGTCCTGCAGACATATTGCTGTAAAGTTTCAAAAACTCCTTACACACTTGACGTTCTGACATTTGTAAAACCTGTTCGCTCTCAATTTTGTTAACATGAGTGATTTTCAAACTACGGATTTCTTCCATTAAAATCATGTACGTCAAAGCGGTTGTAGAACTCATTCAACTTGTTTGAATATTCAACACTTAATTGTGTCTGGTAAATAGTTTTTCAAACCGGAACTTTTTGAATAACCACTCATGAGTCTCATTCCTTCCCAAACCTGTTTCATATTATTTTGGGTGAATTTTTGTTTTGTTCCTTTCCTTTTTCTATTTTAATAACACGTTTTAATTCTTTTTTAATCTCTTTCAATTTGATTTTGTCACCCTTACCAAACACTTGTTTTTTCTTGTTAATCACATCCTTAACCGCTTTAGTTATCTAAGGCTTGTTATTGGGAAACACCTTTACAGTTTTATTGCGGAATTATACACTAAACACAAAAAGTCAAGTAGCAACTAACAGCGTCAGAGAGGTCATCTAAATTAGGATTTGCTTTGATAAACATGTCCCAATCAGTACATTCAAAACATGATTGCAGTTAATCCACAGCATTATCATATTCCATTGTTTGATGGTAATTTTCTCTGGTTGATGACGTTGGACAATCGGTCTATATTTAGGTGATAATAATACCGGAATTCCTTAGCTTTGGGAGTGCTTTGCATGTATATGCATCTTTGACATTCGAATAACACAAGTCTAATCTGACGTCATTGCGGATATTACAATTAACACGTTGATAATACTGAGAATTACATCTTTTCAAAAAAAGTCTCCATCAACTATATGAAGTGCGCCAGGTGATTGGCGTTCTCTGTCTTGAGTGGCAGTAAACAATTCATCTTCTCCTTGCTTGGCTACTTTTCTATCAGGGATATAGATAGTTGAATGGATGACGTGTGAAAATTCTGTGGAAGATAATAGGGACGTAGACTTACAGTCAAGATCTCAAGATTAGGGGAACATGCGTGGCGTTTCAGAACAGCATTATTTTGGTGACACCACCGTTCATTAATATAAACACAAAAACAATCCTCCCCCAGATTTCTTCCCTGTATCCTTCAGAATTCTATCACCACGAATGAGTTTGAAACCATCTTATGATATATAGCAACATGATGGTCCTGATCAATGTTTCGGTGAAGGACATGATGGAAATGTTACAGTACACTTGCATGTACTTCACATTTGCGTCAAGTTCGTCAGTTTTATTTCTAACAGATTGAACGTTTCACATAATCAGAGAGGGTAAAACGGGCTTATTTTTACAAGAATGTAAACACTTTCTTACCTCGCCTGCTTTTCCGCGTTTCCGACGCCAAATTTCTGATGGTATAGTGTCCAAATTCAGATGTAAACTGTCCTTGTTTCTAAGTCTAATGCTGCGTAATTCGACAGTTGTGTATACAATATGAGATAAACCACCGGTCGTATCAGAAGATCCCATATTATGTCCAAATTCATAGTTTATCATCAATAGGAGACACAACAGACAGATAAATAAGAACTTTCCTTTCATCTTGACGGAGGTTAACAAAGAATTTATCAACAGAAATGTAAATAAAAGGCAACAAAAACATGGAGCTTTCATTTTGTGCGTGTCGCCACAGGTGTAGCGCCACATAATTCATAATTCACAGATGGCTGCTGTGAGGCTGGAAATGATGTTATGTGCAAACCCTCTATTGTCAATGTCAACTTCTTAAGTCAAAAAACAATTTAGTAGCAGATGCCAAATCAGATTGTGGGCATCAGATATTATATACTTTTAATGTTTGCTGTATTTTATTTTATAGGCCTTCCTGATAGCATTTACATCCGAGTTCTTACCAAGGCAGATGTATAAATATCAATATAATTGGGACTTGAAAGGCTTTGTTAACTTTACACTGGCCAATTCACCAAACGATTCAGGATTGACGCAGCCTTGCCGGTAAGTCAAAACCTTTTTGTTTTTGGCTCGCCGATGGTAACTAGTTCAGTCAGATTTTCTTTCCCCCCCCCCATCCCCTGCATCTCACTTTGACCAAACTTGCAGCTTAACTTGCCCTTGACCCAAGGTGTGTTCTTGTGAGGTAAGGTGAAGGGTATTCAAGGTCAAAAGGTTATTTGGGGTCAAATTTCAAAAAATGATCAAAAACATTTTCCTGAGGTCATTCAAGGTCATTGACCATATTTATCAACTTTATTTGAATAGCCCTTGACCAAAGGTATGTTTTGGTGGGTTCAGGTCATCAAGGTCAAAGGTCATTTACAAGTGATTAATTTAACAGTTCCCTATTTTCCCACCTGCCATTTGTGATATCTGCAGACATATTTTTATGTATCCTGATCTGTTTTCTAGGTACAAGGATTTCACCACACATTCTATTACCAACTTCTTGCTTCTTAGACACAAAATGCCCTTTCTTTCTCCCCCTATTTGGATGTCTGCAGACATACACTTTAATGTATGATGATTTATTTATTTCATAGGTACAAGGATTTCCGTGATGATGAAGGTCACCATACAACATTTTACTACCAACTTCTTGCTGTCCGTCTGGGTTTTGTCATCTTATTTGAGGTATGTCGCATAATCTTATAGTCGACTCCCGATTAATCGCTTTTTTACACCTCGGAGTAACAAAAAATCCTGATTTATAAGTTATCCCAATTAAGCAAAATATGGAAATCATCATAAGGGAGATTTGGTGTGGCACCAAAGTAGTAATATATAAGTGTTATGGTTTCCTAGTTGGCTTAATTGACATTGATTTGAATTTCAGTATCATCGCCAATCAAATGAACTGATTCTAGAGGATGGCAGCAAAGGTTTTCTACAGGGTTCTACATTAATGCATTATTTTCCAATGTTAAAGAGTGAAAGGAAATCCATCTTTGTAGACCAGTAGGTTTACTTGATTTATTTTATCCTCAATAATATAATTTTTTTCCAGCACTTTGTATTTGGCGTAGGTCGATTAATAGACTTTGCAGTGCCTGATGTACCTGAGAGTTTGGAGGTCAAGATCAAGAGAGAAACATATCTAGCCAAACAAGCTTTACAAGAAGTGCAGGTGAGATAATGTAGGAAATTAAATGTAGACAACTAGAATGATGTACCCAGAGCTGACACTGACAATGCAGGTGATACCCTCACCCTTTGGCTAGGATGTGATGTGATGAAGCTAGTTGTTGTAGCTATGTGACATCATGATATCATGTTTTCTAGGTAAAGTTGTTCTTGTCCTGTGACATACTTGAGATCGATTAAGCCAGACCCCTCCTGTAATTGCTGGTTTTCATCTTCTTCAGCCCCTACCTAGATAGCCTCAGTTACTCCTCTTTCAAACCAGCAACTCTCTGTCTGAGCAAGATGTCAGTCCGCGATTAATTGTGTTTGTAAGAGTTTATTAGATCTTGGTGTATACACAAGAAAATTATGCCACTCTCAGCAGGGTTTTTTCTCTAAATTTTTCATGGGGGGGGGGG
>JXSR01S021940.1:27661-39058 GCA_000969725.1 Ophiothrix spiculata | reverse complement strand
TATTTTGTGAAAAAAATTGTTTTGCCATCAAAAAATGGAATAAAAGCACATGTATGCTTTCCTATACTAATACATGTAAAATTAAATTCGGGATCCCTAATTTAATTCAACAAATGGCCATAACAGAAAAAGTAACATATTTGAGCCAAATCGTTTGGAGGATATTCATATCTACCTAAAACAAACCCAATGAGCCAAAAAAATCAAAAGTCATGTGTGACAGGGGGCGCTTCATTTTTAACACTTTATAGTATTGCTTTAATTCAGTCTGAATATAATGAATCGGACTAAATAAAATATTCTGCTTTTAAAAGACAAAAGGACAATCTCTGTGAATTCATTTCCAGAATGTATATGTCGACCTTGCTTGGCTTAAAAATATTTGATTCCCGGGGGTCACTTACACTGATGAAAGGTGTGAGTATGTGTCGAGCTCAAGACTCCCTTTTCAACCCTCCTCTCCTGCTCCCCATTGTAAGATGCCCATTCTAAGATTTTTTCAGTTCCAAAGACCCTCATATTCAATGAAAATTGCTCAATAGTGTGTTTTATAAAATTTCAAACCTAATTTTTAGTGATTTTCACTTCCCAACTGTCATAATTTTACAGGAAAAAAATTGGTTCCTGAGATCCCAATTTGAAGAAAAATCGGTTCCCTAGACCATTAATGAGACAAAAATTAGTTCCGCAAACCCTAAATTTGATAACCCATAAAATTTTCGAAGTACTCCCCGCCCCCGGATTTGATTGGCATAACCCCACCAATCATAGAAAAAAGCCCCAATTGTTAAGGGGGTGGGAGGAGGGGTTGTACTTAAAGCAAAACAAACCCCCCAAAACATACTTCTTACATTTCAAATACACAAACATCCAATCAAAATACACAATTTTTTGTCTTTTGGGGTTTCTTTTATCTCGCCTAAACATAGTGAAGGAAGAGACATACCAGTCACTTAATCTGTGTGCCGTCCATTTCAAAAAAAATTTAAATTTTGTTTGAAACCATTCCAACATGTTTCTCTCAGAAAGGTGTACCTTGAAAGGGTTCGAGTTATGTCCAAAAACATGAATGGTCATAATTACAGGGGTCATAAAGCAAAACTATTTCCAATTGATGAAAATAACAAAACTTATATCAACCTGTAACCAGCATAGCAATGGTTGATCATAGACATCGAAAAATGTTACTTTGCACAGGCAGTTCTGCAAGACGAACATTTTGAGACCACTCCCATACTTCTACTTCTATGTTTATAATCAGCAGGATCCATATTTTTGGACGTTAATGCCAATGCTCTGGTCCTAGAGCTAATGACGTATTTTGACATTTTGTCATGACCCTTGGTATGACCTTTCATGTTTTTGGATATAACCATTCATTAGAGGTGGGTCAAAGTATATTTTTTCTGTTCTGTTATGATGAGAGGAACATGTTAGAATGGTTTGAACCAATTTTCATATTTGACCTGCGATGACTTTTACCCAAAAAGCCTTACAAACACCTGATATCGCGATATTTTTCGGGTGCTCACCGCTTAATGTACTCCTTTGTACTATAAGGAATCACCACCACATGAGACGAAAGTCTCTTGAAATCTACGGCGCGCGGGTAACTGGGAATTATGTTTACTTGCGGTTGAAGGAAAGCTGCATAATTCCCGCCTATTTAGTATAGTAGAGGCCTTGCTGGCATGCCAATCAATCAATCAATCAATCAACCAATCAATCAACCAATCAATCAACCAATGAATCAACAAATCAATCAATAATCAATCAATCAATCAATCAATCAAATATACACTGTACTTGCATGATATGCATACCCCATAAAATAGTCTGTTCGTACAGGGGACCAACAGCTTAACGTGCGCGCCCGCCGCCGCGCGCCGCCCGTCGGGAAAAGAATAAGCCGTTTTTTCCATTATAATACAATGACCTTCTCGTATCCAAATGAAGAGTGTTTTTTCAAAACTCACTTAGTCCACTTCGACTCATTCTGAGAAAATCATGTTTTTTGTGTCATGGTTTTTTAGATTGTTTTGCGAATTAAATCTGAAGTCAAAATATTCAACCATCCAGAATTGGTTATATTAATGGTAAAAACATAAAAATATATTGTCTTTTTAAAAAGGAATGGTAACTTTGAAAAATGCAACTTTTTTCAAAAATCACTAAGTCCAGCTTAATTCGTGGAGTTAGTGAATTTTGGAAAAATTTGATTTCACGATAGAAGGATACAACATTAAGAATAATGAAAACTTTACAATAAACCCTATAATATTTATCAAGATTTATTTATATTTATTTGTGTAAACACATTTTAACAGTTTTTACCGGGGGGTAACTCTTGTTTGTTTGGGTAGGTGCAACTCGGACCCGGTAATCCATACACATCTTTAAGGGTGTCCTTTCCGTATATATACCAATGTTATTTGGACTATCCTCTTTCAGGTCTTTTTTGCGATTTCACATTTTGCGAGTTTAAACCCTCGTCTACCAGGGGGGGGTGTTGCAAGTTGTTTTCACCGTTGCATAAAAACGCAAAAGCAGCCGATCCCAGGCATTTGGGCAATCTCTTTGACATCCTTTGCGATCATTTTAGTGAAAAAATTAGGGGGTACCACCTGAGGTGGGGTTAGGGTAGGTAGTCAAACCTGGGTCAAAGTTGGGGTGTGGGTTGGTGAAGCCCCGGAAAATTGTAAGTCGCCATTTTGAAAAATGTATGCATACAATGAAGCTAAAACTTGTAGGGCATGTTAGAATTATCATTTCTCTTCTTTATTACCAAAAAACCCGATGATATTACGTCATTTAGAAATTTTATAGCAAAATTTCAATTTTAGTGGCCATTTGTGCCAAGATTCTGATTTTTCGGACTGGAAGACCTTTATGACGTCATAATTACGTAACGACTTGACCGATTTTTGTGATATTTGGTATTGTTGGATAGGGGAGGATCATACCTATCTATTGATAGCAAAACCAAGTTCATAAGGAGGCCCGTTCAAAAATTTAGGGGGGTTTGAAACAAATAGTGAGTTTTAGAAAAATTCATACAGGGGACTAAGTGAGTTTTGAAAAAAATTGGTAAATTCTCGTGCTTGAGGAATGGCGACTGGTTGTTTTTTTGAGAATTTGAAAAGTTAGTATTTTAGTGCTCATGATGAACACCATCCCCATGTGCTTGGTTTAATTTCGGCCAAAAGTGGACTAAGCGAGTTTTGGAAAAACACTCTTCAAATGTATATCAGCCAATTTGAGCAATATCATATTAATCAGGTCACTGAACACATGAATGAATCATCACAGACCATTGCAAACAGTGTATTATAATATCGTTCACAGCACATTGTGATAAACGATGACGTCAATTAAACAAACTTCCTTGCTCGCTCATCCATTGGCTAATGGTCTTTACTTGTTTTCCTTCCTACGGCTTCGATTTTTAACCAATCACAAGAAGCTTTATATATGCTAGACAAAATACATTTTCGCAGGGGATCCCGGAAACCCCGCTTAAAAGCGATACGCCGTTCAGGATGTATGAAAATTAGTGGAGAATCACTACAAACCTAATTTAATCAAGACGTAAACAAGGTTGAAGTTGTCAAAATTAGAAACCCAGTGTTACAGCATACAAGGTAAGTTTTGGCCCCTAAATCACACATTTGGATTCTAAATGTTAACAAATCACCTATCATAAGATGCACAAGATTCGCAAGAAGCACACGAATCATACAATTTGTGAGCAACTTCAATATTTTGGCTGAATTTGAGGTGTGGACTTGCTCCTGTAGATAGACCCTCTTTTTTTGCTCCGCGCTCACCCAATGACCCCTTTTCACTGAGCTGTCACCCAATGACCCCCTATTATTTTGAAAGTCAACCTTATAATCCTCTCTCTTATGGTGACTTTCATCAATTGCCTTATTTTTTCGAGAACCTACACCGAATGACCCCCTTTTTTCGCTTAATTTGTCGATTTTTCGAAATTTAACGAACATTTCGAAGATCAGTGATTTCGTAAATGTCAAAATTAGGCTTATTTTATTCAAAAACTGACACCGAATGACCCTGCTTTTCGCTTTTGAGTGCCCCGGGAGCATTTCCTATGACTAGACACTAAGTCAAAATCATGGGAAATGGTGCCTTAATAGATGGCTTGCTATATTAGGTCTGTCCATAGAAATACCAGATGATGGCAAGGTCACAGTAACCAAGCGTTAGTTATTTGTTGACTTATTAAGTTTATATCAGTCTTCGGGATTATATATGAGATAAACCAGGGTTTTTTAATTTTTATTTTTAAAAAGCTTTGAAAAAAGATAGATCTTGACTATTCGAATTTCAAAATTAAGCTTATGTAAATTGAACCACCCAGATAGCAAAACATGGTTGGGCCAACATTGGCAATGGTCGGTACGATCGCGGTCGCAGAGCCGATGTTGGGTCAACGTTGGATAAACATCATGTAATTTGGTTGGCAGATGGGTGGTAGACCGACGTTCAAGACGTAATAGAATGTGGGTGGAGCTAATAGACCGATTTTATTTGGCCAGATAAATTTCTAGTTTGGGTTAATTTCATCCAAATTAAGCTATTTTACGCTAGTTTCTACCTCAATTTATATTTTCTACAACTATATTAACTTGAGTTCAAGGTTTTGAAGTAAAATGTGCAAACAAAATGAACCAAGACACCACAAAAATTATGTACATTTCAGTAGTGACCTCATGTAGTATTTGAAAATATGGTATACTTGTGTTCTTGCAATGCCTGTGCTATTTTAAACATGGCAGCAAAGCAAGACATACTTGGCATGTCCTCCCATCATTGTGGAGGGTACCACTTCTTTACTGAGTGGGAGAAATCCACTTGGTAAAAATCATCACAGGCCCGATATCATTTGCCAATGTTGGCCCAACATAATCGGCTAACATTGGCCCAACTTAACTTTGCTATCTGTATAATTTTGTAACACATTGGCTTTTCATTGGTCCAACGTTCAGCCAACCGTCAGAATGCCAATGTAGGAATGACGATGGCCCGATGGACAAAAGGAAATGGGCCCTACATCATTTTGTGTACATTGGCCCAACGTAACTGCCGACATTAGCCCAAAGTTGGTCCAACTAAGCTTTGCTATATCTGGGCATATAAAATAGCTTCTTTTTTTCGTTTTCCTCCTTTTTAATCGATACCAAGATTCAGGAAAATGCTCTTGCTGTACAAATAGTTCCCTGTATAGCTATCAGAGCCACAGTGTTATATCAATATTGTTTGTATCAATTCTCAAATATTTGCCAGGGCCCTGTTGCAGGCCAGATAATTTCTGTGAAGTGAACCCTGGTTTTGCGAAAAGAAATAATACATAAAAACCTGGTTATATATATATAACGAAAAAATAATGTAGTGTTTTTATAAGTTTAATACCAGAATTCCGTTCAAATAACTGTTGAGGGGAATTTTTTTTTTCCATAGAAAATAACTAATTTCGAAACACCCGCGCAATGGTCGTGATTACCAATTTTATGTACTACATTAACAAATTTAAGAGAGTTGATTGGTTTAAACGCGATTACATGATTCCAAATCATTTAACGCTTGAATAGCCATGAATAGTAAGGAATTCCTGTATGAGCTGTCTATATTTCGTGGCCTGTGAAAGTCGTATCTGCAATAGTTGCGTTATGTCGTAAATTTGGATTGGACACTGCATAACCTCAAGTTTTGGGTCAGTGGTTCTTGAAATAGTTCTTCAGGGGACGGTGTCTCCTCTAAAACCACTGACATAAGACATTTTGAGAGATAAAATAAAGATAACTTGGGGCAGCTATTGTAGATACGACTTTCTTGCACTCAAATGACAATATATTGCTGTCCATATCAGGTACTACGTCATTAGTGACCATACACGCAAATGATACTTTCACGTAAATCGGATTAATTAAAAAATTAGGCCTTTGGCTATGTAGAAATCACATTATTCTAAAAGTTCTAAATGAAGTATACAAAACAAATATATACTGCCATTTTACAGATCTTAAAACTATGGTCATTCAGTGACTAGACTTATGATATTTTACTTAGGGGCTGCAACATGGGAAATGTTGATGAGGTTAAAGTTCATGTACAAAGGTCAAATGTCATAAGGCCAAGTTTATGAAAGATTGCAAATGTCAAAATTTGCATAAAAAGGCAGTTACTATTGGAAGTGAAAGTAATGAAAATCATTTCAACATAAATTTCTAGTCATACTAGTTAGGTAATTTGTATTGTTTTCATTAACTCTTATCAGCCTGACACAGGTACCAAGTTTCATATGTGGAATCGTAAAAATAATCAGTTATAATTTTTACACCAGATTTGCGGATCTTTATAACATTGCCATATGGCAACAGAATTCAATATATATACATATATCATGCTTTAATATGCCTCTGTCAAGTTTTAGATCGTTAGTTCTAGAAATAAATGCTTCTTTAAATTAACGACAGAATGCGATGAAAATGCAGATTTGAATTACACATGCAGCCACACTCTGGCTCAAATTATAATAATGCTAGGTATTGCTAGGGTGGCATTAGGGATGCACCATTGGATATCTGGAGAGAGGGGTAGGAATGGGGTAGTTATTTTGGCCAATATTGTACGTGTGGCTTGAGTGGCACTTTATATCTGTTAGTCATTTTAATTAATTCTTGCAAATACGCCAATCAAAATCTCAAGTTTGTCAAAATATGACCTATACAGTCATGTAATTTTGTCCATCTGAAATTCGGCAAGAAAATCGTATCTGCAATAGCTGCCTTACGTCATAAATTTGGATTGCACACTGCATGACCTCCAGTCTTGGGTCAGTGGTTCTTGAAATATTTCAAGAACCACTGACATAAGACAGGAACATTTTGAGGAATTTTTCACATTATTGTGACAAGGAATAAAATAAATATAACTCAGAGCAGACATTGCAGATACAACTTTCTTGCACTCACATGACGAAATAACAAATGTAGACTTTACAAACGATTCATGGTCAACAGTCACTTAAGGCTATACCCATAACCAGTTAACCATACACTCTTTTTGTGCTTTAACTCTCTAATTAATCATATAAAACTTATAAAGTACACATTTCTAAAAGTGGATTTTAATGCTGAACATGATGGTAATTTCAGTTTGACTAAAATAGTCTATTTTGTCATAAAGTGCCAAAAACCATTTTTTGTCTGGAAAGCTTAATTAAAATATAAATAAAATTTCAGAGCAATCAATGGAAAATGGCGAAAGGAGCATTTTGTCCCAAATTAGGGTGTTGGCATATTTCATATTCAATATAGAGCCTGTATTGAGATCCAAAATGGCCACCAAAATATCATTTTATGCTCCAAAATGGGTATAATATGTAGGGATCATTTACCATAATTTCAAAAATATCTCACTTACCTCAAAAATATATTTCTAGTCATTTTACTTTAGCGTCGTCTTCGACATTTCATAAGCTATGGTATTTTAAACAATAGGAACACACTACTTGACCTCGTTTTGAGTTCCGAAGTCACGTGCATAAACACATGACCGGTCCTCTTCGGTAGGAGTTGGTCAATTATCGATGTGGTCTATAAGAACACTTATGTAATTTTTTGAGGAAGGGTAAAAATATGATCTTTACTCTGCCAAAGGCTTTGGCAGGGTTCTGTATCTCACATGTTTCTTACTTCTTTCTTTCTTTCTTCTTTATTCTGGCAACACTTTGATGTCTCATAACTCTGGCATACAAAGAAAGACTTTCACCAAACTTGGGTGAAAGGACCAGAGTAACCTCCCATTTATGTAACCTGACCCCTCAAAGGTTACGTAGGGGTCATGGGGTCAAAAACTTGATTTTCACACACAAAAAAATTCAACTCATGTACATTACATGGTATGTTCTTAAAGTTTTGGGACATGAAACCTGTCGACATTGTCAACAGAACTTATCTGCCGAAAACAGACCTGGGGTCATATGGGGTAACAGAGGTCAAATAAAAAAGGTCAAATTTTCAACTTTTTCCGATTTGAATGGTTGAGGTGTCAAATTGTTTGTCTTGGACCAACGATCAAAAGTGTCCATGGTGACCCCATTGTTCGACCCTTCCTTTGGGGTCAAAGGTCAATGGAAAGGTCAAATTACCAACTTTGTCCGATTTCAAAGGTTAAGGTGTCAAATTGTTCGTCTTGGGCCAGTGGTCAGAAGTGTCAATGGTGACCCCATTGTCCGACCTTTTCCTGGGGGTCAAAGGTCGAAAGAAAGGTCAAATTTTTAACTTTGTCCGATTTCAAAGATCAATGTGTCAAATTGTTCGTTTTGGACCAGCGATCAAAAGTGTCGATGGCGACCCCGCTGTCCGACCTTTTCTTTGGGGTCAAAGGTCAAACGAAACGTCAAATTTTCAACTTTGTCCGATTTCAAAGATTGATGTGTCAAATTGTTCGACTTGGACCAGCAATCAAAAGTGTCAATGGTGACCCCGTTGTCCGACCTTTTCCTGGGATCAAAGGTCATAAGTTTTCAACTTTGTCAAATTGTTCATCCTGGACCAGCAATTAAAAGTCTCAATGGTGACCCCGTCGTCTTACCTTTTCTTTATCCAATTTCAAAGTTTAAGTATCACATTTAACATAATTATACTGGCATCAGTATGAAGACGAACCGACAAAATTGAATTGACCATGCGATCGGAGCAAACTAAGTGATCGGAACGAATAACTGGTGGGGTCTATTGTCCCGCCTTAGGGCCCCTGGTGGGGGTCCAGGGGCTTGCCCCCTGAAGCTCCGGGTTTTTAGCTATTTGGCATTAAAGGAAGGCTAATTGCAACATTTTTGGATTTATGTAGTTATAATGGTGTCAAAATGCTGTCAAAATCATCTATATGCGGTAATTTTTGCAGGAACCGAAATTGGCAGCTTAGACCGATGCGGGCGGCCGTTCGGCTCAAGTTTACCGATAGGCGCTTTTTTAACCGACGGACGGTCGGTAATGCCCCCCCCCCCAGCCCCCCTTCTAGCTACGCCACTGCCTGGCATAAATATATTGCAAAAGAAATTACTGGACACACATTGGTGACCTTTGACCAGAAAGTCAAAGTTCATAGGTCAAACTTTTAAATTGCTCCACTTGAGCTTGATGACATTTGATATGGATGTATTTCAACACATCCTTGTCAACATTTATACACATTGTAAAAATGATTAAAGGTAATTCAAAATAATATTAAATGTGCCCCGTCATATCTAAAGGTACCTTAATACCGGCATAGTAAATTACGAGATACGGGCCATTGAAGCTAAGCATAGTCAAAAATCACGTGCAAGGTCGAATTTCTAATTTCATCAGAAAGGTTATCATTAAAGTGTATTCTATCATGTTAATCAGGTTCCAACATCCAAAACATAAGTAAAATGTATTAAAAACCAAGCTAAAAATCCTCTCTCCATTCAATATTTACAAAGTACAAAAACTTTAATCAGAACTATAGTTTTCCGAATCAGCTCGATGCCTTTTACCAATTTGGGTGTAGCTTCGCAACCGAACATCCAATAACCAAAAGCAAGGTGTCATGTTAAAGCTTAAAATCTCAGCTTTCAGATGAGACCAAAAATTCAATTTTTGATTTTGCCGACTTTAAAGTACCTTTCAATATGACGGGACACAAATTGTCTAAAATCATTAAAAATCAACATTCCAAGTACAAGGTGGCAAAAACGGCAATTGGCAGGGTCTCTGTCACTTCAGGGCCCGGGGGCCACTTATATGCTTTCATGTAGTGTCATCAGCGAGCACATCCTGAAATTTTGTACCCTAAACACTGACCTGGGCGATGTATAATCCCAACCCTTTTGACTTACCATCGTAGCTCATTGTCATGTTTGTGTAAAGATGATACCCTTTTCACTGATAAATCGTATTTTAAGCACTCTTTTCACTAACCAACCATAAAACCCCTTAAAAAGTACGTGAATGAGATGCCAGGAAATGGTCTGCGGTAATAGAAGCGATGTGATTTTATTGAATAGGTGTTCCAGGTGTTTTCTGAATTTTCCAGAGGTTTTTGCTTAATTCATGGTCTTCAAATTCATACTGTAATCGCTGACTACTTGTTCTTAAAATCAATACCCTAAACGCTGATTTGTGCTTCTGAAAGTATACCCTTTTTTCCAAAATAACGTGAAATTGATACCCTTATCGCGGTCCTCGCGGTTCGTGACAATTCGTAAAAAAAGTACCCTATGATTTCTGCTCGCTGATGACCTCACGTTTACACTCAGTGCCCCTATGAAATCTATGCTATTTTTCGTGCCTATGCCGCCTGATTATCATCAGAAATACTGCGGTCCGTCCAACATTTTCATATCCGTTTTTACATGACGTAGGGGAAAGTGGGGTAATCCCGGACACCTTTTTATCAGACCTCATAAGTACAATACTAATCATGGTTATGGAGAAAAATCATTATCAATGTTAAGAACAAGTAACATAGTAACCAGTAACATGTTAATACTATCTTCGAATCCATAGTTTTGGACTTACAGACAACAACAAAAAATGGCGGCGTCCGGGATTACCCCGCGATCTGAGGGGTATGCTGGACGTTATTATAAGACTTGATTTTCACCAAATAACGATGTCAGATTGCAACAGATATTTCAGAAACTGCATTTAAATTACAGATAAGACGCTTGATGTATTATCAGATTGAAGGACATTATATCCATCAAGATTCTGTTTTTATATTGGAGTCCGGGATTACCCCTCAAGGATATGAGTTACCTTTACCGTGTTCGTCTACTAACCCACTTATAAGATACCCCAATTCATACCTCCAGCTAACAATCAAGTACCAAATATAATTTCTATGTATACTTCACATCTGACCTTTATTGCATATTTGTCACCCAGCTAGTAAATCACATGTTAGATAAAAAGTCCAAAATGACATTTACCTGTTTTTTGTAATTTTCGAAAAAAGGACGAGGCCTATTATCGCCGGTAGTAGTACACGTGAGGTACACCTTAGGGTAGCTAAAGTCACAGGGTAGTGTAATAGCGTCACCCTTCTCCATTTAGCTGCAATCGCTTTGTCCGGGATTACCCCCTATCCGGCATTACCCCACTTTCCCCTACATGTACATGTACGACATTACAACTCCTTGATCATGTTGATACAACTTGCGTTATGTGCTGACTTCTCAAGAGAAATTGGGGAATATGCCTGCAACAAGTAAAATGTTTCAGGCTCTTTCTTGTATAGATAAGAACAATGTCTATTTGCTTCTTGGCTAACTTTAGTCTTTATTCAGTCTTTAGCTGTACATATCTGCGTTGCATCAGCAATGATCAACGGTCTGAAAAGAGA
>JXSR01S021939.1:41980-62500 GCA_000969725.1 Ophiothrix spiculata | reverse complement strand
TGCAGCCTACCGTTATGCTCAAGATCGGCACAGTTGGAACGACATCATCAAAAGGGTCACAACGGGTCAGTCATGACTCATAGGACGTCGACGATTCGCATTTCAAAGTGCCATCTACAAAAAAACTAAAATTTGCACACCATCATGTTTAAGGTCAATGTAATGTTCCCTACACAATATAAATATGACCATGTTTTTCAGTATTCAAAACTTGAATGTAACAAATCAACAGCCAGATACACATTTTATAGTTAACATTCAGTACCGATTGATTTACTTTATTGTAAGGGACGTACCATTTGATTCTCAGGGGGGCATGGAAGTTTTTTTAAATAAAAAAATCTTGAACCAAAGACAGAAAGAAAAAACACCTTTACCCAACTACTTAAGGAGAAAGAAAATCACAAAAATGCAATAAAAAAATTTGCCGACTTTGGCGAAAAACAAAAACTTTGACTCGACCCCAACTTCCATTGCCCCCCCCCCTGAGAATCAAATGGTGCGCCCCTAAGGGTCAAAACATATCAGCCTTCAAACAAAACATTCGCTACCAAACATTTGGTAGTGATAAATTTCGCGCTAAATTGAACATGTGTTGAATTGCTATATAAAAGGGGCCTCAAATGTTTGTTACCAGTTTATACTCTAAATTCGATCGCAAATATTTGGTGACGTCATGACCAAATGTTTGGTAGCGAAAATTTTGTTTGAAGGTCGACTATGTTTTGACCCTAAAACTCAATTCATACTCGGCCTCCAAACAAAATTTTCCTACAAAACATTTGGTCGTGACGTCACCAAATATTTGCCATCGAACTTTAACTATGAACGGGTAGCAAACATTTGGTCCAATGTATGTGGCAATTAAATAACGTGTGCAATCTAGCGCGAACTTTTGTTTGGTCTCAACTCGGTGCTGAAGTTATTTTGTTTGGAGTCAATCGTCATTTTTACGTCACAACCAAATGTTTGGTAGGAAAAATTTTGTTTGGAGGCCGACTATGAATTGAGCTTAAACAAATCTTATCCTTGCTTGTAGTTATAACCAATGGTGTATGTGACGGTTATGTCAACTCATGGAGTCATAAGGGTGGACTGACAAGAGCAATCGCATGGTGGTGCATGTATTGTCAATAAAATCAACTGCATACAAGTTTTGATGATACAGACTTGCAACCAGAAATTTAAAGGAGTGGCTCAAAACAGGAAAGCGTCTGCCTATGATTCTCATCCTCTATGCCCTCCTCTGGTTATGGGCTGTTGAAAACTCTCACATGCTTTGTTTAACGGTGCATCTCATCATCACAAGGCAATTAACATTCAGAGGTTTTAAAATTCTTTGATATTTGAATTTAAGAAACATTACTTTATATTATCCAAGAATTCTATAATATACTCTTCCAACGGCAAATTTAACTTAAAACTTACAAAGTTACTCCTCATAAATATCAAAACCTGTTACCTTGGGTCATAACTATCCCCAGTTTACCCTATCATCTACAGATGCCCATCATTACTCTCAAAGCACATCTGTTGATTAATCATTGTATTATCCATGCATCTACAAACCATTGTATAATTTAGTTCCCCTTAACAACTGCAAAATGAAATAAATGGGACCAAACCCAAGAGGGCTGGGGCATTCAATTCTATCAGGTTCATACTCTGGTGAATATCAATTAGATGATATTTTTTACAACAAATGCTTAAATGTTTTAACCACCTTTGCTCTAAATTCTGAAGAAGATAACAATTTTAATTTGGATTTACCTTAAATATATCCAGGTGCTTTTGACCACCAAAGAATGGGCAAGGATTTGGTTTTCCAAAAAAAGAAATGATGACTAAAATGTTTTGGGCTCACAATAACAATTAAATTACTCTAATTGATCATAAGATCAAACTGGTTGTACCAATTCAGACATGCTCTTTACATGTGGGTAAGCAGTTCATGGGTCAAGTCTCCTATACCCTAGTCTATCCAAATCTAAGTATCCCAAGTAACCCTAACCCTAACCCACAACTAACATGACCAATAGGTTTATTGGAATACTGCGCCTCAAATTACACAAGTTGGTGGTATGAAAATCGCATTACATATATATGATTTTCACAGATTTGGCTGTTTTTTAGCAATATATGCATGGTAAATCATTCTTTTTTGTTTATTTTCTGATTCAACATGTTTATATATAAGAAGGAAGCAGTTACGGTATAATGTTACACCATAAAGTGCATTGTAACAGGGTGACAGTGAAAATATAAAATGTGTGATTCTGACGCGACGCTTCAGCGTGCCTGGTTTGAACAAAATTGATGAGCGTATTTCTATTCTAGAATGATCATGGCAAATTGTTTTAATATTTGTGTGTTTAAATACGGCACGATGTGTCAAGTAAAACACAATGTCTTACGGAAGTTTCCGAAGACATCATCTTTTTTTTTTCAAATAAACCATAGCAAACAACAAGGCTAAAAATATGACCAATGCCCCTTAAACTAGCTTAGATTGTATAACAAAACATCCAGGCTACATTTTGCTAGCTTCTAACATATTCATTGACCAGTCCAAAATTAAGTACTCTCCTTATGTTTCAAATAACAGGCTGTGTTAGGGCAAAGGCTTAATTAGCTCTGATCAGGCCTTTCCAAGATATTTTTAGAGGGTGCACAACTTTCAAAAAGTGGACCTTTTGGAGCAAAACAAATCCGTTTGGAACAACTCTTAACTTATTTCGGTGGTTTTGAAAAAGTGACAAGCAAAATAAAAAATAAAAGTTTTCTTACTTTGTATAATATTTTAACAGAAAAAAACAACCTTTATGCACGTGACTTGAAAATTGACAACATGCGATTCAATTTTTTTCGTCACATATGCCTCCTCTCCATCTATTTTATTACGCTGACTTCTTTTAACAAATTGCTACAAATCATATCGGTTGAAAACTGTGATCTAAATCTCAAAAGCAGTTAAGGAAATTCAGCATTGCACAGCAGAGGGCAGTGTTTCAAATTCACAGCAGAGTTCACAAGACTTAAGTAAACCAGATTGCATCACTGACATCTTTTTTGCATGTTAGTTATTTGTGCATTTACAAACACAATTAAAGCAACAACAACAGCAACAACAGCAGGCTCTCATTCCAGTGAAACTAAACCTTTTCTGATTTCAAGCAAAAAATCAGCTTTTTTATTCGACCATATGAGCAGTTTTTTCAGTCATACGTTTGTTACTCGGTACGTGAGAAGTATTTCCCAAACAGAAATTGTGAAGTTTTTCTTTCTGTGCCTGAATGAGCACAAATTTTAACTCAAAAATGTCACAAACGTTACCAAAAAGTTACACCAAAATGTCACAAACGTTACCGAACAAAACAGGGCATTAAAAGAAATCCTGATGATAGAATTTCCTAAAACTTCATGACATTATTTGCATGTCACCCATCATCTGTAGAAAGAGCAATACAAAATTCGCTAACATGTCAGAGAAATTTAAGAGTCATTTAGAGCAAAAATCCATATCAGTGCGAGGTCACAAACGTTACATGGACTTTATTCAGGATTTTTAGCGATTTATTTTATTTTCAAACACCTACATATATTTGTCCCACCAGTGGGCACTATTATCAACAATAAACCTCGTGGATAGAATGTCTATGCTAGGAGCTAAAGTCATTTAAAAGTGAAATTTTCCACTTTTTTGGTCACAAACGTTACTTTGGAGTCACAAACGTTACTTTGGAATCACCCAGCAACAAAACATACCCTAAATAGACACAGGACTGATACAATAGAGCAAAAGAAAGTGACAAACTATTCTTCTTCCTACAACTAATTTATGTTGTTAGATTTGATGGTAAAATTGCACTTTAGGCTTGTCTATTAACCGTTTCTGCATCTATTTATGTATTTATTTATTTATTACGGTATAAAAACACAGAAGTGCAGTCAAAGACTGAAAAATCTGCAATACATCAAAACACATTTATAAAATTGCATGCAAAACATTTCAGTTTGGCGGAACTCACAATTCGGATACGTATCTGAATTTGGATACCCACGTATCAAAATTCTGATGCCCGTATCAGAATAAGGATATGGAGGGGTATCTGAATTCTGATACTCCTGTCGTGGTGCAGGTAACAAAACGATAGCGCAAGCTGGCAAGTACATGTAGAAAATCTTTCTTATATCTGCGATAAATGTATCTGTGCAAATGTCATTTCCATCTGTGCAATTCCAGCGGAACAGCTTCGATACATGTCCTGATCACCGAAAGCAAAATAATTTGGCCAAAACTTTGTTGGAATTAGATGACAAATGATGATAACATTATTGACTTTTGTACAAGCCGCTATGGTGCGCGGCGAAGCTGAATATTCATTTCAGCTGATATCCTGTTTCAGCTGTTTTAATCCAAATTCAGATACGGGCATCGGAATTTTGATATGTGGTATCAAAATTCAGATACGTATCCGAATTGTGAGTTCCGCCAAACTGATTTCACTTCTATGATTTATTCCCTATGATAAATTCTTTTATCAGCAATGTGAGATTGTGAACAAAGAGTAGAGGAAATAATTATACAGATTTAAATGATCAGGAGTAAGTTAGTACCAGTTGTAAATCAAAGGTATGGACACAACTTAAGATATTCTGTGATACATTGAAATATCAAAGTAAATATGACTGTATATAAACTATATTAAATTTGCTGCTATATCACCAACATAAATGAACATTCATTTGCATTTTTCGAAATCAATTTTTTCTTCCCACCAAAATACATTTAAAACTAAATCATTATTGCTTATTCAGCTGCCATTTACTGTTAAACACAAATACACAGCCTCCCTCACCCAACCCCCGCCCCTCCTAATAAATAAAAACCACAATGGAGAGAAAGATTCAGAACCAGCTTTAGAATTGGCGATGCATATAAATGATCACATATGTTAGGTAAAAAACTGGGAGCCATTATTTGATCGATTTGTGCCGTGTCTTTGTGGTTTCATTCATGAATAAAGGAGACACATGATAGCTGAAATGACTGGGAGCTAGGCTTCCCCATACATACAGGTAAACTGTAACATCCGTACTGCTCAATTTCAAGTCCTAGCTGTCAACATCCCCAGTTTACTTGATGATTTAAGATATATTGGACCCAGATGCAATTCTGGCAATGACAATGGATGACAATAGATGCAGAAACGATCATAACAACAAAAAAAAGAAAGTGTGTCAATTTTGAGCTCAGCTATATATAAAAGAGGGGAGCGTGGCCGAGCGGTTAAAGCACATGTCTCGTAATACAGAGAATGTGGGTTCGATCCCGGGCCCGGCGGTTTACGTCTCCTTGTTTCCTTGGGCAAGAAACTTTACTCTAATTGCTCTGTGGTTCGAAAGTCTTGTTAAGCTGTTGGTCCCCTGTGTGAATGCTCCTTATTGGGGCGCTGCATACAGTGTATACCTGGTGAGTCTATCTATGAGTGCTACTGTCTAGACCAATGTTAATTTTGCAAAATTCACAAAGTTACAAATAAAAAGAATTCTAGAAAATCAAAGCAGTGTGTCAATTTTAACTCAAATTTATGCTGTCTATCAAAGATTTAACTAATAACTACGATTAGATTTCACAAAGACAGTGAGTGATGGGTTCGGGGATGGGTTTTGGTCTTGTAATGCATTTTAGACACGATCAAATATATACCATAATGCACCTTGAAAATACCATACATCCGTGAGTTTTTGCGTGAGCGACCATATTACTAAGTTGCACAGATGACGTCATGCGCACACCTTAGTTATATGGTCGCTCGTGAAAAAAGATCATGGATTTACGGTACTTTAAAGATGCATTATTGGATATACAAAAGTGGTCTATTGGCCCAGGTCCTTTTTGTCAAATTTGTGGAGATCAGTTCTGGAGTATATCCAGCAAGATATTCAGAATCTCTCTATAGAAAGTGTCTTCCATAGTTCACTCATATTTGGGCCATATCTTTTGCATATGTAAATAGAGTAACTTGATACAATAAATGGCCCAGAGGCTTTCATGCAGCAGTGGATGTGGGTAAACATCAGCTGCAACATTTGTCCTTATTTCAAAACCAATCTTGTCAAGTTTTTGTAGTTCTGATAAATTAAGATAAATTGGATACAGATGTAGCACTGGCAGTCACAATGGAGGAACTAATGTTTTGAAAATTGGGAGTAGCTCAAAGGGCGGTTGACTCATGCATCAAAAATCATTGAAATGATTATATAAACTTCTTTTGACAAAATTTTTGGGGAAAATACAGACATTGTTTTCTTTTTTATACTGTAAGACATGATCACAAACATGATATCTTCTTTATATAACACATATTTAAAATCTTATTTGCATTTGTGTTAATGAAATGCTATCTTCTGAAGATAATGAAGAAACAGTATGTTTTCTTATTTCTAACCTTACCGAAACATTCTCAATTTTGCTTACCTAGACAAGTATACATAAGTCTTATTTCAAGCATCAATTTATTAAATATACATTTGTAAACAGAATTTTAATAGAATGATTCTTTCTCTTATCTTTTTGTCCTTCGATTTCAAATTAATGATTTTATCCTGATAGACTACAATTTGAAGTAATCTCAATTTTTTTTTTACATTATTTCAATTTTATTTCCACATTACATAGTATTTGCTTTAAAACAGATACATGTACTATCATAAAATTTATATATAATGGGGTTGTACTATGTTAAACTGAACAAATCAACTAATGAAGAAATCAAGTGCAACCTTTAAACAAAGTCAAAAATTTTAAGACAAGTAAAACAAGAATTAAAAAGATTTTATTGCACATCAAAAAATCTGTTTCTGTGAGGGTGCACGGTCTATTGCATTAACTAGCAACTCCTTATTTGGTCTTACAATTTAATCAATATACACAAAACAAAATTAAGAAAAAAGAAACAACAACAAAATTTGAAAGTATTGCAAATGAAAAACAGATGGCGTTAATTTATAAATTGAAAATGCATTTCTTAATTACCCATTTGTTAATCATAGTGCAAAATTAGCTACAATTGTATCTCCCAAGAGTATTTCTTTTGCAATATTTAATTTATCTACCAATGATGAAGTGACCAAATTGACAAAGACAATCAAAAACAAATGATCAAAAATACATTAATCAAAAAGAATATTAAAAATTCTAAAATTAAACAAACCAAAAAACCCTTATGAAATGCCATTAAAAAATCTGATCAAAATCAACTGTTTTAGCACGCTACTTTATTTCATCTCTCATCCAACATCCTGACAGACAGGACATAACCACTTCAGCCAGCATTATAAACACTGACCCCTCAGGGGATTCAGGTGACACAGTAACCGGGTATGAGACTACTTACAATTCCCATCAACCCCCAGGGCAAACAAGTGAAAGAAAACAAAGGACCACTGATAGAAAATGGTTCAAATTACAATTTCTCTCTTTCTTTTGCCGATTTTTTGTCTTTTTCCTTTCGTTTTGTCCCGCAGATGACTCAATTTTTTCATCTCTTAATTCCTCACGTACAGTTTGCATAATCCTATTATTCTCATTATCGGTTCAAAAGTGCGTTAATTGAAATTTGTACCATTTAGTACTGTAACAATGGGTTTAATTAAGCTTATAAATTTTAATTTTAGTGTAGTGAAGGATTAAATTAGTTAATAAAAAAGAGATTAGCAGAATTACAATGTGATTAGCAAAAGTGCTTGAGGATGCTTTCTGCTGCAAATCGAAAAACTTAGGGAGCATGAATATTTAATGAATTTTGAAATCCTTATGTGGAATATTGAGAGAAAAATACATTCACTTCTTTTTAAATAATGATGACACATTACAGATGAGACAAGTTAAAGGAGCTGAACAATTTTAAGAATGAGAAACTTGTGAAAGCATAAAAGAAAAGAAACTCTTGTATTTTATTTCCATAAATGATTTTTTATCTTATTCTAAAGTGGCTTATCAGAGAAATTAATTTTCTTCTTATTTATGGTGTTTTCCTACCTGCTGAAATGAATATGTTTGAATAACAACATGTCAGTCATCAAATTTAAAAACATTCAAATTTATATTTTTTTCAACACTTCAATTTTTTTCTTATGAATATTTGACAATTGCCAAGGTTTTGTCAACAAAAGACATCATTTTACATAAACAATATTTATATTTCAGTTGTCATTTTTTTGATATGAAGAATGTGAATAAGTCTTTTAAAATATTATTGACATGCAAAATGTCTCAAAAGATTCAAATTTTATTCAAATTTTCAAATAATTCTGTCACTTCTCTTGTAGTAGAAAAAATACCACTTCAATGAATTAAATGAATAATTGAAATGATTTAGAGACAAACAATATGTACTTTCTAAATTCTGGAGAAATCTGCTTTTTAAAATTAAAATGATTTATGCGCATTATTATATAGATACCTTCTGAAAATGTTGTGTGGATTCTTTATATGACAGGCGAGTTTGATTTACTTTGACAATTTTATAACTTTTCAAGATTTTGGTATCAAAATATTTTTCATATTTTTTCAACAACACATATGGAAATTTACAAATGTTTCAAAGATATTTGAAATGTATTTTAACATGGTACCCATAACTATATTCACACAGGGGAGAAAAGGCAACTGGACAATTAAAATACAAAATTACTCAGAATGATTGTTTTGTATTGTTGTTCATTTTGTTATTGTTGTTCATTTTGTAAGGGGTTCTGGCCTCATTGGCTTTCTGCAGGTCTACTCCTCCATTTTAGTTTATATTTCTGTTGCTTTCCAGCATAATCGACTCTCAAACAAATATGCATGAATGCATTTTACATCAAAAAGCAAAAACTGACCTCACTACAAAACTTTTGGAGGCAATCTATTCAAAATATTCTGTCGTGACTTTCCGCCCCTTACGTTGGAGCATCACTCATTTAGTATCGCAAGAATAATATTTATCACCAATGAATTACAGATGAAATACAAACCCTTTGTAATTTTTTTTCTCAAATATCAATATTTATTCCTCTGGTATTACTTTCCATGCCAAGCAATATTTCCCATGTGTCGGATTTATGACCATTTAAGGCTAGTATAAACCCAATCATTTGTCTCCATAATTTTGCAAATAGTTCAACTATAAATGTATACATTTTTAGAAGCCGGTGACAGAGGTATACATTTGGACATATTTCACAATTATTTGGCAAATTTGAACAATCTTTTTTGTTGAAAATTTAGATTTTTAAAAAATAAATTGACCTAAAAATTACAAGTGATTTGGTACATGGATGGATCTTTGGCCTTTTCTTGAAAATTGTTATTTTTATGGTGATAACAGCCTGCTAGTCTGATAGTCCAAAAGTTCGCTAGTCCAAAGGTTAACTAGTCCGAAAATTAAATAGGGTTCGCTAGTCTGAAAATAAAATGAGGTCCGTTAGTCCGAAATTAAAATGGGTTTGCTTATCATAAGGTTCGCCAGTCCAAAAATGAAAAAAGGTTCGCTAGTCCAAAAATAAAATAAGGTTTGCCAGTCTGAAAATAAAATAGGTCTGCTAGTCCAAAAAATATATTGTTTTTTTCTTGATAAGCAACCCCAATTTTTTTTTCGGACTAGCGGACCTTTTTTCATTTTCGGACTAACGAACCTTTCAGACTAGCAAAATGTTACATTTATGGGATGCTCTTCAAAGTTTACAGTGGAACATCTCTATCCAGGCCAAAAACCTGAGTGATGAGACAAAGATGTAAAAAAAAATTCAAATAAGTAATTTTCACAAAAGTGTCAAAAAAGCATGTATTCTTGAAACTTGACATTTTACTTTACAGAATAAATAGAATTTATGGTTAGAATTGAGGACCCTATAACTAAAAGAGAGTTAAGTCACAAAATCTTGAAAATTGAGTTGTGTCAATTTCCTGCTACAGAATTCTCATTTCTACATTATGTACAAGTTTTGTAGTAATCTGATGATCAGAGCATGCGTAAGAGTCACTGCGAGATACAGCAATACCATTCAAGACAACACAAATGATATGATGTTTGTGCCATTTTCTCAGTTTGTACTCAATGTGACTTAACCCCCTTCTGGTTCTAGGGTCCTCAATTTATGATCTAGGTGTATGTAGAAGAGATTATCCCAACTTTAGTTTTTGAAATATAAATAGATTTGAATTAAGGTTTAAATTTACATGTTTTTGGAAAATGCAAGTTTTTATGTAACTTCATAAAAATATTTTATGCAATAACAGGAAATTGGAAACTATTAAAATAATTTTTTGTCTTTTTGAATAATAAATAACTTTAATTATTGCTTTCAGATTTTAGAGTAACAAAACCAGGTGATAAAGTTATTGCGTTGACACATACCTTAAAAGCATTGTTCACACAAACAAAAGCTCAATATCAACTTTAACAGATCACGGACTTCAACGGGCATAGAAGTTCAACAGCGTATGAAATTTATCGTCATCGCATAATATGAAAATCAACCAGCGTGTGCCATTTATGATCATTTAACATATTTAAAGCTTTGTTAACAAAACAAGAGACTTTATCAAATTTAACGGATCATAGCAGTCAATGACAGTGGCGGTTCAACAGAGTGCAAAATTGAGCTTTGTGCCGGATTGGGTTCCTAAAGAATCCACTTCCCTCAGGGGTAACAGGCTGATTTAATATGACATTGTATATTTACATTGTTCCAATCACCTCCAAAGTTTTTTTGTTCTTAATCTAAGTGTTTTATAACAACTCATTTTTTAAGGAAAGGGTGTTATTTTTAGCTAAAATGATGTTTTCTTTTTCCTTCCTTAAAGAGGCAAACATACATGGAAATTAAAATTGAATTAAGATATGTGAAATATTGCATACAGCTTCACAACTGGGTATATCTTATTTAAAATGACACAATTGTATTAGGTATTAAAACATGCATTGTACATCACAAATCAGCAACTCTGCATCTGATGCGTCCGCATATTTTTTATTGTGCAAGGATGGAATTAGCCACCAGAGCTTCATAAAAATACACCAATCTTCATGAAAACTGATTTATGGAGAATAAAATTATATTGTAAAGGTTTTCAATGTAACAGATGTCTATAAATATTCAGCATAATCTGAAGCAAAATGCTACTTTTTAATGTTTTTGATTTGCTGTTATTAACTTTTTCCAATCACCAGCTTAGCCTTATAATAATAATAATAACTGGGTTTTTGTATAGCAATTTTTTATTTAGATCAAACCGCTCATGATTCGCTGCAGGTAGATCGTCATTATCATTTCACTTCATTTAGTGGCAGCCTTTTTCAGGCGCATATCCTATCGGTACTTAGAATGGAATATTTACCCTTTTGCAGCTTCCCATATCCTGGGATAATATCAACTGTTGGTTCATCACAAATCAACAAGGAGATACGATGAGTTGTTGAATGCTTTTTGCATGGGGAATTTAAATTTATGCCATGAGCCTTGTGTACAATTTGCAAAATTAGTGGAAAATTAATCTGATTATGACATCACCTCTACAGCAAATTAAGAAGTAGTCAAGTTGTGTCCCTTTTTCATTGCGTAAGACAAATGTCCCTAGCCCTGTTAACCACATGCTTGTAATCATAGCCAGTCCCTTTAAACTTATTTGGAGGCAGTGGTGTTGTGTCTAGCTTTTTTACACACAACTAATGACCCTTGTTAAACACGTGTTTGGAATTTGGCTGAATGATGTCGATTTTCTGTATGACTAAGCAAGGAGTAAGCACAAGTTGGTACCTGTCAGCTGGATGTTCAATATTGGCATTATGCGGCCAAATACGCAGTGGGGTAGTGACAAATTCTAGGAAACGAGGGCTTTCAATTTTCGTAGAGACTGGTGGGGACATTCTCCGTTTGCATGTGTGATTTTGTTACATAATTTAACCTAAAAAGAGAGGTAAAAAATCAAATACCCTGACAATACACTTGGCTAAAACTGAAATCTGGCACTAGCCAAGATCATCAAAGTGAACTTCAACTTTCTGTGACACTGATTTTATCACATTTTTAGAAAGCCCTTCCACATACTAACTTATATTCATAACTATTCCTATTAGACTTAAATACTTCAAGTACAAGAGACAATCTCTTACGCTTTAGATTTTTAGATCGCGGGCGAAGTAAAAATTAACTCATATTGTTTCTACAAATAAATTGTTTAGACTGTTTTGCATCTTCCAAACCATTTTGATAATGTTTCTACAAATAAATTGTTAAATTCTCAAAATCAAAACTGTTTTATCAGGGATAAAAATTTTAAACACTTTTTACAAGTCAACTTCAGTTTCCTGAGCATTAGAGAAAAGTTCAATTGCATTTAACTAATTCACCTTTACATACATCATTACACAATTCTCAAGAATTAGTCAAAGTGTCCTACCAACTCTAAAAAAACATCTTATAACAATGAACATTGTGATCTCTGTTTCAAAACTGATAAAGAAGACTTTTAAATTGAAAGAAGCTATGCAAGTAAAGAGCAGAAACCAAATTTTGTACAAGTTAATATAATGTATAGTGCATTGACCGTAAATGCAATGTGCGCATATAAAGGACTGTGAAATCATGACGACAAAACGTAAAATGAGTCTTGAGTGGCTAGTAGCCGACTAAATTAAAAGGTTCTTAACAAATGCACAGTTTGAGCACAAGGATATTGGGTCTGATGGCGGTGCGTGTTATCAGTAAGTTCATGGGCCATCGTGCTATTAACGATCATTATACTGTTAGAAATGATCAACTGAATGCTTACCGCCAAGCAAATTGGGTATTTTTCTATGAGGCACTGGTTTAAACATTCGACTTTGAAAACTGATACAAATAGATTAACAGAAACCGGCCTTTTAAGGGTCAATTTATGATCCATATTTTATATCCAAGGTCCCCTCTATCAATATTCAGATTTCTAGCTAATAAGACTCCATTTTAATTACATCACAATCATGAATTGCATGTTTTAACAATAGGTTTTACCTTCTACTGATGTTAAAATAGGTATGGGTCCTACGACCTTACATCATTAAAAAATCCTCAAGTTTTGCATGGAGAAAATACTAAAATAGAGGGTCTGTCTACAGTCAGCTATAATTTTTGCTACCAATAATTTGGTTGTGATGTCACCAAATATTTGCGATCAAATTGAAAGCATAGACCAGTAACAAAGATTCTCTACTCTTCAATGACTTTACTGTGATTCAATTCAACACATGTGCCATCTAGCGCAAAATTTTATTTAGTCGTAACTCAAGTGTTGAAGTTATTTTATCTTAAGTCAATTGTCATTTTTGCATCACAACCTAATGTTTGGTAGTGAAAATTTTGTTTGAAAACTGACCACAGACTGACCCAGAACCAAAATACATGACTTTCAATTCATTCCATGATGTTGGGTCACACATATAAAGCACCTACACAAAAATACAAGTGTCAATTTTGATAACAATACACTGGTCAATTGCCATCAACTGGACATTCGGAAATCATGAATGGGCCTTTTAATGCATCGCCATATGTCATACAAAACGTTCTCGTAATTAATACAACATAATGGTCACTAGTACTTAATGTTAACAAAACCTTTCAAATACCCGTTTCAATATAGCCAAAGGCAAGAACGGATTAAAAAAATGCACTTAAAAAGTCGCAATAATACAGATTTGTTACATGGGAGAAACTCACTTTGCTATCAAAATATATCACTTTATCCCAGTCTCAATCTCAAAAGTTTAATGGTGATTTTACAAGTAGCCTTAGGCAAAAGTAAAACCACTGTGGATGTGTGTGCTGATTACTACATTCTGAAGCAAGGTTTTTTTATAGAGTCAATCAATGAAAGATTAGGCTGAGTAGAGCAACAAGATGGTTCAAATTTTGACTCAATATACATTAATTTATCATTTAGATAACAGTTTTTGGAAGATAAGCCTACCATGCATTAAAGATGTACATATCAATTCAAGTGGTGTCCTAGACAGTCTAGAAATGTAAGAATAACAGCAAATAGAATAAAATTGACAACACTTATTAACAGCTCCCCAATGCGCTTGGGTTGACGAAGCAATCGAGATTAAATGTCTTGCCTAAGGACATAACCCCTTGGCCGTAGCGGGGCTTGAACTCGCGACCTAATGATTCGAAGTCCTGCACTTTTCCAATAGACCACACAGGCTACCTTATTTCTAAAAATTGAAATGAGTTGAAAATATATCACTTCTGATCCATTCAGAGGCAGCAACAAGGGGGAGGTGTGGGCCCCAGTCACAATTCTTGCTCTAACTCCCTAAGTTTTAATACCCCACTTTCAGTCGCTGACACAAATTTCACACCCAATTTCCCCTTGTTTTTTTGATAATTTAAATGTAAATATGTCCACAGTATTTGTGTGCATCATGCAAATTTTAGGATTTTGTTAATTTTTAGTCAAAATTAGCCAATTTTTTGTGCAAATTTAGCAAATTAGATCAAATTTTCAGCACACTTTGCACACATTTCAAAAAAGTTCCTTAATGTTTCCTCTGACTAACTATGTTCCGAAAATTTCTACCTTCAGATTTTTCATTTCGCCCAGTTTAAACCTGGATCCATTCAGACCCATTTCCACCATGTCACTATACAGAAATAGAAAATTGCAAAGTGGAAAAGTAGTAATTTCATTCACATTTAAAGTTTATCCTCACCGATTTGCTCCCGGATTTGCTATGATAATAAATGCCTGGAATAAATGGCTTTTGTGTTATTTTTGTAGAATTGGTTCAAAAATTGTGTACTATCCTTCAAAATTCTATCAAAAGAGTTTTACAAGTGGAATACCCACAAAAATTGTTTTAAGGCAATACTCAGACAGTTGTTTGAATGACTGTATTTATACAACAAATCAAACCTTATCAAATCAAAACATTGTTAACCAATGCAAGTATAATAGAAGAGTTGTGAGCCATTAGGGTCACAATTCACATGCCCTTCAGCAATTTCAACTGGATGCTGGACCCACGGAGGGGGGGGGGGGTACTCTTAAAGTGACTGCACTATTGTTTGACATGGACATTTATTTGTTTTATTACTACAAAATTTCACATTTAACTGCACACAAAGTGGGAAAACCAGTCAAATACAATAAATGTGTTGCTTTATCGACTCTAAAAAATTACATTGCTTAATTGGTCAAAAGTCTGTTAACTTCAACCCTTTCTTTGTACACAAGTACTTTGTAAAAATTCAGATTTGTGCATAAAAGAGGGTGCAAAAACATTTTTAAAGCACTGATTTTGCATTTTTATCAATACTGCTATTGTCAAACCGCAAATGTATGAGCCGAATTATACTCAGCCTCCACACAATTTTGTTGCACCCAAATATTTGATCGTTACGGCAATAAATCTGATTGAATAAAAAATATAGACAAACATTTGGCACAATTTAGCACAAAGTTTAATCTATTTTTAACTCAGTTTTGAAGTTATTTTTATTTAGAATCACACATCAGTTTTGTGTCATTACAAATGTCTGATAGTGAAAAATTTGTGCTGTGACCAAATAAAGTTCAGCCTCATGGCTACACACAAAAGTCCCAATAAATTGATTTAGGGTAGCCAATTTGAAAGCAGATTGACCCAAGTGGGTGACCCCCCCCCCCCCCCCTCCGGGGGGACTCTTGAGGGATATCAAGATGCCATGAATTACATCAACATATGTCATCATATACTAAGTATTTTCTTTTCAGATAAAAGCAACATAATGGTCACACTTTAAATTCTATCAATATTCAAACTCAACCCCAAGTAAAATCTAGGAAACTAAAAGTTGAAACAATAATGTTACAATGACTCAGTCAATTTTTAATCAAAATAATATCTTTTCATACCAAATAGAAGTAACAATTCAAAGAATACTCCTAAAATGGAAGAAACAATTAATGATTAAGCTTAAGGCAAATAGCAATAGTCCTGCGAGAATCCAAATTAACATTATTACATCAAAATGGATGTGTAATGAAACTTTAAAAACATCGCCATGTACACTGCAACTGAAATGAATTAATGAGCTAATTAATATGCACATAATATATAAAGGGTGAGTCAAAATAAAGTGTAATCTAATCAGTGACTTTATATAACCAGTTCCTTTTATTTTTTTGCAAAATTGTTCCTGTATGAGATGTCATATTTCATTAGCTATTTATTGTGTTGAAATCGTACAAAGCATTCTAAAGTTATACTCTTATATCTATGTGCTTGTCAGCAATGTTTTAATATTTTACTGTACAATCATCTTATATGATATGTAAACTACAGTTAACAATATATATGTGGAAAAATAAATTATAATGTTATGTTACATGATAAAAAAACAGTTTCCAAGACTATCTTTGACAAGGAAAACGTGTATGGCACATACCTGGGCACATACCTACCAAAAATATCTTGAGTACCCCATCCCCTTATTTAAATAAATAAAGCTTATTCATACAACCTTGTGTATAAAATCATAGTTACAACATTGAATGTAAATGGATTGTAATAACTATAAGGCAAAACAAAATTTATTAGACAATGTAAACAAAAATCCCGGCGAAAATCCAGGACAGGGTTTGCATGAACAAACAATTGGGCCCTGCACTCTGGATTTCTGTTTAAACTGTCCAATAAATTATTGCTTAGCCTTAAGCTGGCAAGTTTTATCCTAGTCGAAGGTCTACCCTAGCCTTAAAACACTAAATTCTGTGATTTTCCGTGAGTGGATGCCGGATGCGGGAAATAAGTTACTTGCATTATAATTAGTTGATAGCTTTTGAAAAGAAATGTTACTTTTATGATTTTTACATCACATTCTCACTATTTTTCCATATACCTTTTTTTCCAAGGAAAAAACATTTTTTGATGAATTTCATGTTTTCCTAGGGTTTTTTTTTTCATACATTCTGTGAATTTCCCATTTTTGTTAAACAAAACCTTGCCAGCTTAGTTTAGCCTATTAACACAATTCCTTTATCAAAATATATCGTGCCATCAATCTGGGGAAAAATCACAAACTATAGAGCATAATTAGCCTACAGCAATTGCCAAACAAATATGGTCAAAGTAGTGAATGCTTGCAATTATGAAAAATGGAACTTTCTGATATAAAGCAATTTGTTTCTTTTGTATTTATTTGTATTTAAACTATTTCTTATAAACTAAAGGGAAATTGAGAAATTTGAAAACTTATTTAAGACCACAACAAAGAAGTTCATGCATACATAGGGTTGAAAATTCACACTTCACTGTATTTTTTAAGGTAAAGAGATATTTAACCTTTTTTTTTTCAATTACATTGAAAAAAACACTTCAGTTGCAAAAATGGAATAAAAGGACCTAAAAATTTAGTAAAAAGTGCGTACCACATAAGCCTTTTCATCTAAAATAGAAGGCAAATGTCTTAAGGTTATGGTCCAAAGGAAGCTGAGACAAAGTTTTTTTTTTCTCACGTGACCTCACTTCGTCATGTGAGTGCAAGAAATTTGTATCTGCAATAACTGCCATTTTTCATACATTTGAATTACATGCTGTAAAATCTCCAGTCTTCCATCAATGACTCTTGAACAACCATTTCAAGAGCTACTGACATATGAGAGAGAAATTTGGAAGGATTTTAAAAATTCTTGTTATATTTTGCTTATTTTACCTATTTTACTTAATTTACCACTTTTTATTTAGGCCGGCAATTAACTGGTAATTTACCATGTAAATTAACCGGCAAACTTCCAATTTACATCACTGGTGTTAAATAAATTTAAACTTGGGGCAGCTATTGCAGGTACAACGTTCTTGCACTCACATAATGAACAGAAAAATCATGGTTGAGGATAAAATCAATTTATCAGTAGTACTGTTTGTACCAAGGAAGTTATAAAGGGGAACCGGTACTCTCCGCCATTTTGATTTCACCGTCGTGTAAATCCTATGGGATGGCAGCCATCTTGGATTGTCGCTCATGGAGGTTGAGTTATTGTACCTCCGGCATTTTACGGCTCCGCGTGCCTCACTTCGAGAGTCTTCGCAACGGATTAGCGGGAAAATTGGCGTACTTTGATCAGAGCAAGTCGCAATGCACGCTACATGAAACGCAGACACGGTTTGTGCGTGAAACAAAATGCACACGTTGTATATGCGTCAGGTGAAGATTTACGCGATCTACCTGGATATCGGGTCAAATTCCGAATATATCCGGAGGTACAATAACTCTGCTCCATGAGCGACACAAGATGGCGGAGAAAAACGGTTCCCCCCTATAACTTCCTTGGTTTGTACAAAACTTTGACAAAGTCTGTGAAATACACATCTTGCCTGATGGTGGTTTGTACAAGATTCCAACCATCAATGGTTGATCATTGAAATCATTTTAAGTGCGTTTACATTGTGACGACTTGTTTTTGACGCAGGGTAATGTATTTGCAACTAAAAACTTGCAACTGAAAACGACTGATGATGAATTAAATTTAAACTATGTCTCACGACTTGCTTGGAAACGACTGAGTAAGGATAGTGTACGTGGCTAGCAGATTGTGTGAGCGTTAACTGACTTTAACTAACGATGACAGGCGGAAAATTCAAAACTGCAATCCGCAGGTCTCCGTTGCTTGTCGTAACCCAAAGTCGTCACAGTATCAACGAACCTTTACAAACCCCTATCAGGTGTGATGAATTGATCATGACCCACTTGTCAAAATTGTGTTCAAAGCCACCCTGGCATTTGAAGTCACCCCAGTTTACGGACATATCACTGGTTTAGAATCTTAAGGGTTGGATCTAGAAACCCAAGGTTTAACAGATGGTGCTAAATTTCTAGGGTAATATATCATTTGACCAATTGAAATCCTTGCAGGTTCAAATCCATGTCGGTCTCAAGATAAGGTTAATGTGTGAAAGAACTTTACACATAAAAAAATACTTCTTTGAAAACACACTCATATTTTTTAATACTTGGCACTAAACTCAAGGTTTTATCACACCACTTAAAATAATCATCATTTTTATATATTAAACCATTTCTCCTATCCTTCTCCAAGTATCACCAAAAGGATTAGCAAACTGTAACAATTTCAAATGGATAATCTGTCCCAGAACCATTTTTCTTTAAAAACATAATAGATATTTTAAAAGAATCTGTTGGATTAGCCAGATTCCCCAAGGCCGAGCAGATGGTACTCAATTTCCATGGTGATACATCATTTGACCAACAAAACTTAGTCTGCATCCCAATAACACACTTGGCAGTACTAATTCTTGGATAAGGCCAATTACAAAAAAATAAACATGTTGATCGTTCAATCTTTCTGAAAAAAAGCTGGTGAGGTCCTTTTTTTTTGTTATTTCTTTAAAAAATTGTTATTAAAGGTGCATGGTCCAATATTTCACAATTTAAGCATTTAGTCTCAAATGAAAGATCATCTTCTTTAGTGTCAAATTTTAATCAAATTGGTCAAACCACTTTTACTTTATGACCAACTTTGTATTTCATACTTGTCTATCTGTGTGTACTTATTTACGGTTACTATAAATAGTCACCTTACGCATGCATTGTGAGAAACATATGAGCAATATTATGGTATAAAAACATCAAAAAGTTCAAAAGAGGTATTATTCACTAATATGACACCTTTAGAAGCACTTTGTATCTGAAATCATTTCTGATAACTTTTAGAAATCACAGATTGAAAATTTTTCTGATATATTTTACAATCAATCAGAGCAGGGGACGATCAACATTTCTTTTATTTTACTTGACTCTAATTATAATATCTACAATTCTTAATAGATTAATAAACTGCATATTTGGAACACAAATCCATATTTTTTGTCATGTTGTTATAAAACTAGCTTTCATGGCGAAAAAAAAACATGACTAAATCTTGATTTTTTTTAAAGCGAACAAGAAAGTGTATCCTGAAATAAATGGCATGCAGGGGCGTCGGAAGGAAAATATACGTGGTGTGGCCCATGGTAAAAGTGATGTGGCCTGTGGGCTCTTAGTTATCAAAAATATGGAGACAACTAAGCCCCAGTTGACAATAGTTACTAAAAACAAATTTGTACAGTACTGTGTTGTCGTTATTTATGTTAGGACTAAAAGAAAACACATCAAATTATTATTTTTTCTTTTCCTTTTTCTAGCTGAAAAGTGGTGCGGCCAAAGCCCACACGGCCTACACGGTTCCGATAAAATGTATGGAGAAATTAGAGATATGTGGCAAGATTAAATCCCTGTATTTGAAGCGTTACAGCCCAATAACTCTATGAAGACACATCAAACGTTAAGATATTTGATACCATAGTATAGGGTAGGGTCTTAGTCTGTGGGAAAAAAGAAAAAGTGCAAAATGCAGTCTGCACAATTGTTCTTGACTGATTCTTGGTCTTTGAGACCCATAGATTCCAGAACTAAATGATGCAAAATCCGCACCATTGAGCATTTTGA